>JABBWA010000212.1:0-83193 GCA_016628065.1 Suillus lakei | reverse complement strand
GCGCTCTCGGCACCCATTTCTTCGGTTCCAATGAAATCTGTCAGTTTCGAGACAGTTAAGGCTGTGCTTGCTAGTCACCATCTTCCACGAGGTGTTTTGCGCGAAATACAAAACTGCATCAACGAAGACGTCGGATTTGAAAAATCTCAATGGCTGGGTATACTTGAGGAGAATATGGTGTCTGAATGTTTGATGTCCACCATCTTGACGCTTATGCATGAGCTTTCGGCAATCATTACTGGTGAGTTATAAGTTCCGAATCATGTTTAATTGGCCATGTAATAACATTGTATAGTTTAGATCCTTGCAACATATCCGTTTGTAACTAGTCCGTCTCACACACTATTTTACTGTTGAAAAAAATTCAAGTACCATCCGGCTCTCGCCTCTGCCCCACCTCAAGTATTTAAGTTTCAGGTTTTGAACCTCCTTGTCCATCAATTTTTGAGTTGATGGCATGCACTGGGAACGCACGTTCTGTTAAGAGGGTCCGTCTGCAGCTCACTACTGTTCAGAAGTCTGCTCGTCGTGAAAAGTTTGTATCACTTACTAATGACATCAATGACACTCGAGCAGCCTACATGGATGAAGTCCAAGGACTGGCAAAGAAACATGGGCGGTACGTTTATTATAGAGCTATTCTAACAATAATATCAATTCACTACCAGATCTGAGCGCTGGACACGACGTCAGTTATACCTTGGCGGGAAAACTGTCCGTCGTCAGCGCACTCCAAATGCATGGAATGGGTTCGTTCGTCAGCGCTTGAATGATATAAACGAAGGTATGTTTATTCAGTATATTCCCTTGCCATTAAAATTAACACTATGTAGGCCTTTCACACGGTGACCGCTGGAAGTTGACAGAGTTCATCGAAGCTCACAATGAGACTCTCAAGCATGATTATGGGAAGCTCACCGCTGCTCAGAAGAACGCATATGTGATCGAGATCATGAAGAGGCGCATTGAAAAGCAAAAAATTGTCCGTGATAATCCAAAGGCCATGCAGCGCGATATGCTCACATCCTTTGCTGCGATGGATCAGGAGGTGTGTTTTCATTTATGGTTGCTACACTCGCTTGCTTATATGTCAGTGTTTAGTGGACGGCATTGTGTTCACGACTTGGAATCGAAGGATTTTGCATAGCCGTCCGAGGCGGTGTCGAGGACCTTAGCGGGCCTAAGCTTTTCTTCTCAGAGAAAGCCGAGAAGTTCGCGCGCACCATTCTCGACTCAGAGCCACAGCGCTTGGCTTTAAAGCTTGAAGCTTTTGTTGTTTCAGGGCTTGGTAAGTTTTATTTCAATTCATTTGAGCTAACTAACTAACTATCCAATAGATGCTGATGTTTCAACAACCCAACCTCGTTCTCTCAACAAGTTGATTAGCGAGTGCCGAACACATATTCAAGATGAATTAGGTAGGCTATTCTTAACCCTTCTCTTTGTCTATCAACTGATAATTATTATACTAACAGACTATATCTTACGAGAGAAAAAGATTACCGACCACAAGATTACAATGAACTACGCTAACTATGAGCGTTCCATTGTCGAGCGCTATGGCATTACATTACAGGGTTGGCCCTCGGCCCTTTTACCTGTTCGAAATCCCTCAGGTGTAGGTGGACGGGAGCAGGTGGGAACACTGCTTGATGCATTGATCAAGAAGTCTTGCACCTGGACCACACTCACAGAGGATGAGCTCCGCCAAAGGATGACGAGTAATCGAGAACGTCATGCCAATGGTGAGGCTGTGTATAAGCCGAGGAAGAAGCATGCCACTAAGACCACTGCAAAGAGTGCGGCTGTAGTCAATAGTGATACAAACGACTCATCTAGTTCATCCTCTGACTCTGAAGACGAGTAGTAGCCTATTCTTAAAATTTGAACCAATGGCACATGCACAAATTACATTAGCAAACTATTTGAATACATGAGGCCGTGGTTATGGTGACATAGGAGAAGACCTCGAGGCTTCACAGGGAACACAATGACGTCAAAGTAATTAGCCAATTTTGGGTGGCTGACAGCGGTGACCTGATCCATGTTTGATAAGGCCATCTGACGAGGTAGTGGTTTCCTTACCTTCTGGACATTGGAGGGGTGATGACGCCAAAGTAATGAGCCAATTTTGGGTGGCTGACAGCGGTGACCTGATCCATGTTTGATAAGGCCGTCCGACAAGGTAGTGGTTTACTTACCTTCTGGACATCAGAGGGCAGTACTGTTGACGAAACCAAGCGCTAGAGCTATGGTCAGAGACCCGTGGCGCAGTATTGAGTGGAGAGTGGGAAGGCCATGACAGGCATGCAACGCGATGCTGAACAGTGAGTGGTGTAGAGAAGACCAAGAGAAGGTGAAAAGGCGCTGATCTGGAGAAGACAGGGAAGAAAGTAAAGTATGAGGACCAAGAGTACGGCTTACCACAGGCTGTTGTTCTCTCAACCATTCAGCTTCAAGTCGATTGCGGCGAATACGAGAAAGTCCAGCTGAAGAAGTGTGTGGACCAGAGCTACGGAGGACTGACATAGTCACCCGACGCGATGTCGAACGGAGAGTGGGGTGCTTCCCCATCGTCGACAGTGGGGTGAGAAGACTAGGAAAAAGCTTAGTAAGCTTGCCCCAGAGCATAGACATACCTTACATTACATAGACCGTTAAAGTGGTGAATAAAAGCCGGCTATTCCTAGCAGAGATAAGGCAGAGAGGCTCCAGTACAAAGAGGGGGGGAAAAGCGGTTGAAAAGGCTTAAATATGAGCCATATAAGCGAGCTCATCGTCTACGACGATGAGCTTGCATGTTAGAAGGTTGTGGGAGACGATACAGAGAACTTACGGGAAGTGCCGGTGGCTGATTAGCAAATAACCTTAATAATAGCCACCCGGTTATACACCGGGTAAAGCCGGCAAGAAAAAACCTTAGAGGTCACTGCTAAATGCTGCGGAAATCGCTGAAGTCTTGTGTAGTGGACTTTTCCCTCTAGTTAGTAACGTTGTGACATACATGCTATGATTACTAACTAGTAACATAAGCGGTGACGGTCAGGTGCGAATGGGACAACTAGTGAAACTAAGTATCTTCATTTGTCTCATGGTAGCCACTAGCAAGCATGCCGGCACGCTAGTATGCGCACCTTTACGGTTCACTCGTAGAATGCCTTGTGGCCGGATTCCACCTGTCGGTCATCTGTCAAGCTTTCAAGATTAGAATGTGTAAGCAGGCACTTACTTGCATGTGATTGACGCGTCGACGTTGATTGGACACCGCGTCATAATTGCCCGTGTTTGGCTACTAATGTCTGTTCCCTATATATATCGCACTACTGATGTAGCAACATCTTATCTCTTACCGTACCGCCGAATCCCATACGTACGTTCATCCACGTTATCTCTGTCCGATTGTCTGTTAGTGTTGACCGTCTACTGTGACGGCCTTCCAGAATGACCTCATTCTGCTAGCCGCTCGGATGTCTCACAATTGCGATTTCTCAACACATGTAAAAGGTTGTCTTCTCTTCCCTCTGCTTCATTTGCTCCACTCCTTTTTATGTCCAACTTCACACTGTATTCAAGCAGCATCGCGGTATTCGATATGACAGCCCAAACCACTGACGATCTAATGAGTCTGTTTTGACTATGCGGCGTGGACTACCTGCACTTACTCTGACGTGAGGTTGGACTCAAGTTCGAGCGAGAAGACCGTGTCTGACACCCTCTCCAGTAGGCCTTTGTGACTGCGACGGTCGGACCTTGGGTCGATCTACATTTTGTTCCGAGTCGGTGCATCTCTTGAAATCCAACTGGGTTCTCCCACCTAAACTATGATCTTCAATCGATCTTCGCTTCTCGATACTCTATTATCGGATTTCTTGCTTCCAAATTATCCTGGATCTTACTACTTCTCGCAATCCTCTTGTCCTCGCGATCTCCACTGAACTAAGGACGACAATGCCACTGTCATAACTGTGTTGGGTGAACTTTGAGCCTTTTGCATTTGCCCTGATATCATCTCGATGTTTTGCGACGATTCGTTGCGATCTCATTTACTCGGCATTTCTTGCAAATCCGACTAGGCTCTTACAATCTCCTCAACCTCCGACTGACCGCCGTCCCTCTGACACTGGCTTGGTGGATGGGCTGCATTCGATCGACATCCTTTCTTTCGATGGACTTGCTTTTGGGTGACGACGGCTTTGGCCCTCCCGTGAGATGTCAGACAGACAGTTTGTATGCCCCTTGTCATTTACCTTCCAGTGTTCGTGATGAATTGGTCCTTGGCGTTGCTCTCAATTTACCATGCGTGTTATGACATCTCTGCTACGAGGCGCGATTCCGATGGACACCACTCTATCTCCATGGATGTTGTCATGGGAGGTTTCAATTCAACGTCTTTCATCAGCCGTTTTTGACATTCACACTTCCCTTTCAGGGCCTTACTATGGCTCCCCATGTAATTCTCCGTTCCATTGCCCTGGACCTCATCACACTGTGCACCGATGTTGGAACTGTCCCTGCTGTGAGACCTTACCCTGTGAACCTCCCAATGTCCTTGAAAGGATTGTCACTCATATTGGTTGGTCCCTGGCGTGTGGACCTTTCGATATACCCCATGTGAGGAACGAACGGCAAACATGGACCACCGTGTTGGAGTCTAATATGCCCGCTCATTCTTTGCCATGGGTTCGTGGCTGGAACACGACGTACAATAAACCTGCGCCAACATATTACCGGTTATGAAGGGGAAACCGATCGTCCGATCACTCGACTAACCTCTGGAGTCTCAATCTTAACGTGATCGGGCCAAGACTTGTTGACTTCGGTGCATAATATGGTCGCCTCCCTTACCAGCTGTAATGGCAGCCCCTAATATTAAATCGGAACAGAACATCGTAGCCATCGAATTCGATCGGGGTTCAGATGTCTCCTTACCTGTCTTGGTCCAGGTAACACCGTACACAACCATGCTGCTGGATTCTAATTCTTATTATACTCTCACTAATCCCCAAACGGATCGGATCGGCATGGGTATGTATAATGTCAGCACTCTTCAACTTTCAATCCGACTGTTCTTCATGTCTGCGCGGATAGGTGCGTTTTTCATCCATGCTATTACCTGCGGACTTCCTCAAGAACAGCCGCCATTCAACATATTCACAGGAGAACGCCTTTCCCCATACGTCGCATTAGCATGCGTGGCAATGGCGGTGAGAATGATCGTACAGATCATACAGGAATATATTATGTGTACAGTGATGAAGTTGACCTATTCGCTGTCCGCTCGACTACCGACGTGCCATCATGGAACCGTGTTCGGAACAGTACGTTTGCATTTGTGAACAGGCCCTCCTTCAGTGAGACGACTATAAATTGGGAGCCCTTGAAATGAGTTCGGAATAGGTGGCCAATATGTTAGGTATGAGAGGGGTCGAGAGCGGCATCGATTTCATCAAGAATGTACATGGGTGCCGGCTTGAACTGCCGTGATGAGGGAAAGTGCGATCAAGGAGCTGCGCAACCCTCGTCAGTCACATTATTTTACTGGTAACTGTTTCGTACCGTTGGCCACCACGCAGTTCGGTTAGACTTTGTTTCCAGGCAGTCCCCAGTTGCACTTTCACCTCAAGTCCCTGCATCGAGTCTTGACCTTCTGGGGGCTGAAGTTTGGCGAAGTTGTCAGGCAGCAATTCAGCAAAGATACCGCCAACGTCGCTTCAAATGCGGATGAGTGATGACGGGCTGACAGCGAAGGGTTCATCATACCCGTTCACTTTCTCCTTCTGGAGGGCATTGCGTTTGGATCGATCCAGCTTCTCTATGGCGTCCTCAATCTTTTCGTTGTCCTTCAGAATTGTGGCCGACATCTTCTTGAGGTCCAATTCCTTCTCGACACTAGTCACAAGTCATTCAAATCAGATCAGTGTTTTGCTGAAAAGTCAAAGACTTACGTGTCAATCATGTTCATGACCTTCAAATTGACTTGCTTTTTCATCCCCTTCTGCTTCTTCCTAAGCTCGTCCGCCTTGGCTTGCAATGAAGGTATGTCTTGGTCAAACTCATACTGTGAGCCGGGTTTGCCGAACGACGTTGAGTAGGTTCAAGAAAAGAATACGGCAATACTCACTGATATTCATCCCGAATCCACTCGTGCTACTTCTCCAAGTCGGTCACAAACTTGGCCTGCATGACTTTATCCATTTCAACATCGTGTTCCAACCCTTTCAACGCGTCGGATACCCCCTTCTTCTGCTCACGAATAGCGTTCTCCAGGTCCTCGAGCTCGTTATCGAATTGAGGCAGCATTGCTCGTTCCTCCTGAAGCTTGTGCTCCGCTCTTGCGTGGTCCGCCTATGTCGCATGAGAGGAATCTGCTAGGACACTGAAATCGGAGAGAATCGCACCTCGTGCTTAGCAAGCTTAGCACTGAGCGTTGTCATGTCCTTGTTAAGCTTGGCGATTTGGGCGTGAGCACCTTTGATGCTCCCTTCGGCCTCCTTGACGTCCTTCTCCATTAGCGAGCAGAATAAGAAATGCAAAGGCTTCCCTACCGAGCTTGAGTACAGCGGTCTGATGTTCCTCGTGCCAGCTGAGTCTTTACTACAACAGCTTGTTTCTGAGGAGCTGCCGTCTGCTTGCTAATCTCGGCCTGCATAGCTGGTCAGCGCGCTTCAGGAAAAGATGGAAGAAGCGCCCACCTTCAATTTATTGATCTTGCCTTCCTTATTGTTTTTGAACTCGTCCATGTCCTTTTCGAGCTTACTGCACTCCTCTTTGGTGGCGTTTTGCTTCTCCTTGGCTGGCTGGACAGCCAATTTTAATCCATCCATTGTCTTATTCAGCTCATCTACTTCAACACCGAGCTAGACGACATTGATTATCAAACATTAAAGCGAACGGATAACGACGACTTACAGGACCTCCTGCATCTCCTTCTCGGCTGCCTTTGTCCCCTCGATAAGCAGAGAAACGAAAGTTTAGTGTTCCAGAAGATCCAGACGGGACTGAAGAAGATTGGCAGGAAACTGTACGCTTGGGAACAAACAGCCGCTAATGAGAGGGTAGAGAAGGCGCAATATGATATCGAGAAAAAGAGATGGAAACGACAGGGGAGCCGGAGTTCATCCAGCTTAGGTGGGATCTCCTCAAGGAGAGACACTATCACCCGCACGCACTTCTCCTTCTTGCAGCTTGAATGTTATATGTCCGGATGGCTTGTTGTTTATGGCAATATCGGACTGTGGTTTAAAGAAGAGTTAGTTCTGGTGGCATCTAATAACATTTGTCGGACCTTACGAAGACCCGCGAAGACCTGGTAGCGCATGGAGTCAATTTTTTGAGAGTGAGTAGAAAGACAGCTACTCACTGAGGCCTTGCAGTCGATGCGGAGGTCGTGAAATGGCGAAGGAACGAATTCAGCATGGTTGGTCAGATAGATACGATGCACCTGTCAAAACCTGTAAACCCATCTGCCGCCAAAATTGAAAACAAATTTAATTAATTAATTTAACATTTCAACGCACTGACACCGTGACCTTGATCAGGCCTACCTGCATCTGACGCTGAATTCAGCACGGTCGTGTTGTGTTGCAGTAGCCCTGCTACTATTTGGCGCAATGACGGCTGTTTGGTGTCTGAGAAAGAAGAATGATCGATGTAAGTACTTGGGGCCCTACAATATTATTTCTTCTGGACGCATCCAAGCCTTCGGCATCAGAGAACTGATGAGTCCTTGATATTGTAGCCGTGGGAAGTATAGCACGATATCATTCTGCTCTCGCCAAATATTATCTTTTATACTGTGAGCAATTTGAGTTGCACATACATACCCATGGATGCCCACAATTGCAGCTTAACATGAACGGCCCACGACGATACTGTGATATCCCTCCTTTGTAGCCGGTGAGGAGTGGTTATATACTTATTCCAACTATTTTGTGCATTCTCATTTTCCAATAATTATTTTTTGCATTACATGTCTATGCAAAGCTTTCTCGTGGAAAGCGACGTTAGTATTGATCATTGTATCTTGATTACCATGGGAGTTAGTGACAATGTCATGACATTGCACCATCGCAGCCTAAAAGGTATTGTAGGGTAAAGTGTGTCCCCTTGTTGAGTGTTCTCATATACCATTCTTTATATTTTAAAGTGTGATGTTATGTATGACTTTTTGGTAGAATACATCTTTCGCATCGATGAACTAGGCGTCGGCACTGGCGACTCAAACATAACTCCCATGATTTTTGGATGACCCAAAAGCAATGTATATTTGGGTAAAGTATACCCCTTTGTTCAGTGTTCTCGTGCACCATTCTTTAGATTTAAAAAATATGATGTTATTTATGACCTTTTGGTGTAATATGTCCTTCACATTGACCAACTAGGCGTCGGCGCTGTCGAGACACATAAGAAAACTTTAATCTTGTTCAAGAAAGGCAACCTCTTGTCAGATCGAGCAACTCCATGTGAGGTATCTAGTAGACGATGGCCAAATAGAATTGTATGCCTACAGCGTGACACAGAAATATATATTAGCTGTACCATCTGAGCGCTTGGCTAGTAACCTCCCAACTCGGAAGGGGATGCAAATGAATGCATGTGAGCTGCAATAATAAAAAGATATGCAATTGCAGGTTCACTGTGACAGCTAGGATAATGAAGCGAACATGTAGAATGCCAAACTCATCCAACTTTGTCATTTACAGTGTTAACGAAGGGAACCAGCGGTGTGATTAGATCATCTCTCAAGGGCGACTGTCCCTGTCAGACAATTTTGGGATGTGACATGTTGAGATCAAGGCAGATGAGAAGTACTGAGGTTGGCCATCTTGGAAAGCTTGAGTGAGCAAAATTGAAGTAATGGGGGTACACATTTTGGAGGGAGTTCTAGAAACAGACATAATCGAGCTCATCATCCTCCAAGTCATCCCTACACTCTTCATTGTCTTCCTCATCCAGCTCCCCATCACTAAGCTCGTCACCGGATTCTTCAAGACCCTTGATGTCATCATCCTCTTGTACATCCTCACATTCTTCAAGATCCTCAACATCATCCTCACCCTCCCCGCTGTTGACAACTTCCATGGTATTGGCCCTTGCCACTGAACGAGAGCCAAGAGTGTCTCGGATGATCCTCCGAAGCATGGCTGAATGTCTGATACCGAAGTGAGTGTAACGCACAAACATATCTCTATCAACAAATCTTGTTTAAAAGCTTGAGAATTAAGACACCAGGGGAAGGGATATGCACACTTACATCCCAATATAGTATTCCTCCCAGTTGTCGAGCTCCCCCCCCCAGACGTCCCAATGATTTTCCATGGCAAAGCGCACTTGTACCATGTTCTGAGGCAAATGCAGGAATGAGATGGGCTCCTCGAATGACTTGCCCTGGATCAAGGAAACCGAACACGTCCAGGTCTGATTCCTCTACAAATGCAATCTTTGGAAGGTGAACATGCTTCATGCCAGATTTATGGTTTCGCAAGACCACCAGCCATCTAACCCAGAGAACATCGAGGTACCGCTTCACAGGTTGATCCCTGTTGTTAAGCCATACCTCCAAGTGGTATATACCCAATATGCGGGCATACCAGTATGGGTGGCTAGGCGCTGTCTCCCCTGACAGTACCATAACATCGCCATGGGTCCGGGGGTTGATGGTATCATATTCGCGCCTCAAGTTGTAAGTGGTATAGTACACTTGCATGGTCTGGACTGAGTATATTGTGTTGTTGGGGATGATCACAGAGTTACGTTCCTCCTCCATAAAGGTGTGGTCACAATAGCTGACGTCTAGTTCGCCCAATCTATAGAGGATATGGTCCTTCAGTTTTGGCATGAGATTCTGACGACTGCTGTGAGTAAAGTATGGGGTGCATTCAGAATGTGATGCTATATCTACCTTGACAGCTGGATCACCGTCGTGCTCTCGGAGGAACGCGAAAAGCTGTATTGGATTGTTCCTATTAGTCACAATATTGTGATGTTCTCCGAAGGACGTGGATGGGGGGGTGTCGGTTTGTGATTGACTGCCAGAGGAGGATATACCTCCTACTTCTTCCACCTGCCATAATACACGATGCCTACGCTCGTGCTTGGCTAATTGCGCAGGAGTATCTAACTTGCTTGTCAGTGGATAGAATGACTTTAGGGCTCTATGAGCAAGCTCTCCCTGGCCAGACTTGACTTCAGGTATATATAATGAAGGCAGATGGTACTTACGATTTGAGTAGTGAAAGAATATATTGTCCCAAAGAGCCTGATGGTTCTCACATAGTCTCCCATCGCGTGAAACTTGTAGGTAGCCAAATTGAACTTCTTTTGCCTCGCCCCACTTGATCCTGCAGAGGTGTTGTTAGTATCAGAGCGTTCAGTGGCCTTTCACTGACGAGCTGCTTTTTCTTTGGGTAATTCTACAGTATTGAATACGGCGCAGGTGTAGAGTTGGAACTTTCAGAGCTTCTGAGACAGTTTCTTAAATGTTTCTTCGAGAAAAGTAACTGTGGACTCCGAGTGAATTCTGAGCTTGGCAAGCACGTGCCACTGTGCAAATTGATATAGAAGCAACTGCACTACCGCATCATGTTCACTGGGAAAGAGCCCTTCAAAGACCGGAATGGCACACTAAGAACATTTTAGTCAGTTGTATGTAGAAAACACATGACTCACAAACCTGCAAGATGTCCTCGAAGTCACGCGCTGCTAATTGCTTCATCTCTGAGGTATTATTTGAAAACTTGCGGATTATGCCATTACCAAAAGTCGGGATGTGTCGAAATCTGTGGTAAGATTGGGAGTTAGCAATTTATGAGCAGATGCTCAATACTCCATATGAACTCCTTGTACCTCTCGTCGAGGGTTGCGACAAAATGACTACCCCCAGGGATGGCATAAAGCAGCCTAATGAGGTGTGAGAACAATGCTTTCCAAGTGCCCAATTTGCACTCATGCATGAAGTCGACGGTGTGGGAAACAACTCCGCAGTGGGCGGATATATTGTAAGGTCAAATGCTATACCTGCTGCTTCACTTGCAAGGCAAGAACGTTCGACCCTAAAGGGGTCTGCTACTGAGATAAGTCTGATAGTTAGTATATAAGGTCACGGAAAGGTAAAGGAACAAGTCCGAAGGTATGCGGACCAAGTCCGGAGGTCAAAATGTCAGGTCCGAAGGTATAATACCAAGTCCGAGGCGTGGGAAAAGCGGGTCCGGAGCTTCGGGTCGTCGGGTTATAAAGAATAGCACGGGAACAGGTTCGGAAGCGTCGGACTATGTCCGGAAATAAGGGAAAGTCAGGGAAAACGAATGGCAAGGGTTTCGGGTGCGAAGCGGGTGCGGAACGGGTGTGAACCAGGTATATTCAGCCAGGTAACAGGTAAAGACAGGTATGTGACCAAGTAGATGGGAAGTCCCACCTACAGTAAAGTAAAGAGTGCTTGGTCGTACTACCAGTCCTATATAACTAGCTACGTAGAAATCCGGAATATCGAAAACAGGAAAACATCGGGTCCGGTGATAGGTAAACTAACATGAGGCGCTGCGGATGTGTGAGAACACAGGTAATAACGCTGCCTACTGCATCAGCCATGGGAAACAAGCTACTACACACCTGTGGGGTCGGACGGAATGGACAGGACATAGGACGGGCGGGTTTCCGAGGGTATGCGAGCGGGTCCGGTGCATCTCCGGTGATGTCCGGCGGGTCCGAGGCTCGGAGAGCGTGGGAAAGCATCGGGTTTGAGCGGGTTTCATCGGAAATGACTGGAGTGACTGTACTGATGTCCGGACAACTGGGCTTTCGACGTACTCCGTAAAATAGGCCTCTGCAGGGCTGCAGTGAGAATGTTTCCTACAACGGTAAGCATGCAGAATGGGTCGAGGCCAAATGGTCTGAGCTTCTGGACAAATGTGTTCTGTCATAAGATAGCGTATAGTCAATTATAAAACTGTAAGGAAATAGCTGCGCTTACCAGAACAGGTACCCATGAGCCCTCTCCAAGACTATCCTCGACCTTTGTACCATCAACGGTACTTCCACTAGAGATAAACTTGTGAGCTTTCACAACCTTTGCCATGACATATACTCGTAGATTAGTTATGCAATTTTTCATGTCCCTTGTGAGCCCAAGAGAACTAAATAAAATTTTTGGTGTGAGACAGCAAGGGCAGGGACACAAGCCCATATCCTTAATAGTCATGATCAAAACTCTGTAGATTGATGAGTGATTCAACATTGTTGAACAGTCCGTGAAGAACGCACTTTTCGGGATAATCGGCTGAATACGTAAAAATTTGGGGAAAGACTCTCCACAGCACTCCATCGGCACATTTGATGATAATACCATAGCGATAGGCATGAAGAAAGTCCTCATCCAACAGGATTTCCCAGCACGCATGGAACAACTCCCTGTGGCAGTGCGCTTGAAGGGATGCCATACCAGTTTTTGATATGCGAAATAGCCTACTCAAAACATCCTTCACACTGTCAGGAAGCTAAGCATCATCAGTAGTAGACAATTGTGCAGCATTCATTCAAGACTTACTGAAGGTAAGAATCCTACAAGGTGACATGCTCCCGATTGCGGTTGTGATCGCACGTACTTGGTCAAGTTTCCAAAATACATGTATAGTGGCCAGGCCTTCGCCATTCCAAAGTTTGCGAGATGAGTGGCATCAGAAAAGAACATCAGACCCACAATGACACATTCCAGTGAACACCCAGGCTCCCTTGGTAGCTTGTGAAGATCATCCTGAGCTTCCAGCCAGGCATCAGAGGTGTATAGCTCATCAAATATCCGCTCTTCCTGACCATCCAAAGGATCTCTCCACAGCCACTTAAAAGGCATGAGATGAAATGCCCAAGCTTGTACATCTGCGAATGCAGTGCATATCACTTCGACAAGAGGGCGATAGTGGAAACCAGGAACAGTATAAGGCTGAGGGTGGTCCTCCTTTTACTTCATTGGAGTGTTAATTGTGACGCTAGTTTGAATCCAGTCATCCGGAAAGGTGATTTTTTTGCTGTTCTCGTCACTATCCAGTTTTCGCAAGCTCTGCCTCACCGAGAAGTTCTCAAGGTGCTGGTGGTCAAAATCCTCTGCTAGCATTACATCCTTGACAAGGTGTGAGACTTTGGTTTCAGATACCAGGTTGCTACTGGAATTCATCCAGGACATAAGGCAATATACAGTCATGTTAGAGAAGGGGTAAGGTGGTGCAAAGACCTTCGGTGGAGAATCCATTTTGTGGGTGATTGTTGAAGATGTTCTTGCGAGTAGTGAAGATGAAACGAATCTATCTGGCTCAAAGGAAGGCCAACAAGGGTATAGTCAGCAGAGTCCAAACAAGTTGAACGTGGTCTGGAGAGTGTCTCTTAGCGTTAATAGAACATGCTGAATTCTGGACCAGGCTGGAAGTGAAGCCAAACTTTGAGTTGATAGAATATCAGCATTATCAGAATGATTCAAATCATTGTGTGAAGGCTCGATATCATCCAAGGGCCTTGGAATTTGTCTCCTTGGGAGAGTTGTTTCCTCTGAAAGATTCAGGTAATTGTAAACACATCATAAGATGGTGGCTACATTTGAGGGACACGAACCTGGGTCGTAGTCTAACTCATCTCCAGGATTGCTCCCCATCTCAACATCAAGATTATCATGTTGCTGCTTCTCTGAGTCATGAGGGTGCAAGTCCATGAGAGTAGAGACACTGAGTACTCTGTGGGCCATAGACATTGGCTTAAGAAGCCTGCGAGGTGCCAATGGCTTCAGACTTGGACGGTCCCTCACATGTCGAACAGCTGAAATTCTCTGAGGTCAACAAGTGAGTCAACGGTCACGTCCAAATGTTCAAAAAGTCAAAGTTGAAAAGTCAGTGACTCACTGGCTTGGAGGTGTTTGCAGAAGAGTTTGGAACTAAATTTGATGCAACCACCTCTTTTGCGTGATCATGTCTCCTCTGGTTCGCAAGAGTGCTGGCTCTCTTATAGAAGTGACAAGTTGCACAATGCCTACTGAGTCCTCGAGTATCTGTTGTCCTTTCCCAGAAGCAACCTGGTGCATTACAAGACACCATTAGAATAAAGAAAAAAACTTGAAGGCCAGTGACCCAGACGCAGCGCATTGCGGCACTGTTGAGCTGGACTTAGAGTCACCGTGATGATCTCAGACACAGGCCTTGACTGACAAACTCACTGGGAAAAATTTATGCAATGGAGCCAATAGTGAAATCTCCTAAGTTGGGACAGTATTAGCATGAACCACAAAGTCACATCACATGACGCTCACGGCAAGAGCTATCATAGATGACCAATGGTTTTTGGGTTATGGGCTCAGCAATTCTGGGAGCTTCGATGCCCGGCAGCCTAGCCTATGCACCGTGGAAGTGCCAGGTAGGTGAAGGTAGGACATCAAATTATAGGAGTGGTGCATAGCTTTAAATTTTGTTGTACTACACTGGAGATAAAACTAATAGTAGTTACGGGCCTCAAGTAAAATCACCACTTTTGCTACCTGTTTTATGATTTCCCCAATTTTCATTTCTAAACCTGCTATGATGGCCTTCGGCATATCCCAACCTGTAAGGAGACCAACCAATACTGCTGTCAATGCTTCCATTTCCACTCCAGTTTTGCCTTCACATGTCATGGTAGCAGTACACTTTGGTGTCATGGGGCCTCATAGAGGGCTCGGTGGCCAATTCCCCTTCTCACTGAACTAGCACGCTCTCAGATTCTCCATGCAGCTTGTCATCGAGTGCTGCAGCAGGTGGAGGACGCTGAGCAGGAGCAACATTGTCACTTGGAGCAGTTGCAGCAGGGACAACACACTCCGCGAGCATATGGGAAGGCTGGTGATGTATCGGCGAGGGTGACACTGGTGGCTCAGACTGCAGAAGATGGGTGTTGGCAAGCTCAGTGTGGTCTGCAGCAACAGCATCAGCAGCAAACGAGACAAAGGCCGCAAAAGGTTGAAAGGAGGATGAGGGTTTGCATTGAGGCTTGTGAGGGTGAATTAGAGGTTTGTGTGGAGGCTGCAAGCGTTGATTCAAGGTCTGGATGCAAGCAGCAGCAGCCTCAGCTACAAGAAGGGCGTTGTCACGCACCAAACGTGTTTGGTAGCGAGAACATGGTTTTTTTATTTATATCTTCATTTCCAATATCATTCCTTACTCACCTTTTCATTTGTTTCCCTTCCTTTCCTTTAATTTTTCGATTTTTCAGCGATTTTCAACAGTATTATGGCATCCCGCATTTTTACGGCATTTTGCATTCAACAAGGTTTATTCACCTTTCCCCCATTCACACGCTTCCAACGCTCTCCCATCTTCACCCACTACACTCTCAGACAACCTCAGCATCAGCCAGACCATGCCAAATTGCACCAATACGTCGAAAACCGCGTCTTTATTCATCCTGTCCTCATCACCCTACCATTTCCAATCCTCTTCAGCGGCTTATATTCGTCGATATTCGTCAAACCATTCAAACCATTATCCACTCGCACCTCAACTTCATGATCACTGTGGACACCATGCCATTCCATCCTAACGCTCACCAGAGATTGCAAACAACCAAGTCCCTATGCAGATGACCAATCCCTTTATCATGCTGGGGAAGCGTCTTACAGACTGTGTATATCCCATGATCCCTGCATGTCGACATTCTGCACCAACAACCACATGACATCTCTGCAGCAGAGCATTCGGATCATCACACCATCATGGCATCATAGCATCATCTCTTCATTCCATTCTCCACTGCCCATATGCTGCGTCATTGCTGCATCACAGCTCTTGCATCATCACCGCACAGCACTTTGTCATGCTTGCATAGCAATTGGTCATGATGACTCAGGTCATGAGTCATGGTTTGTAATGGTCACAGCCCTGCTTTATCATCGCTTTTTCATTCTCTGACTCATTCTTTGTCTTTATGACTCATTCTTTATCCCTATGACTCATTCTGCATAGGATTTGTTCTATTTTTCGAAATTGCTCAGTCATTACCCCTGAAGCGCAGCACATTCATTCCATTCCCCCCTTTCATTGCCCTCTTCATTGCCCTACTCATTGCCTGGAGCGTTGCTTTGCATACACAGACGTACGCAGGTACTCTACTCTATATAAACCCTGTACTTTAGCTACAGAAAAATCAACTCATCCAGTTCACCATTTCATGTTCAGTTCTCTCTGAAGCCTCAGTTGGCTTCGCATTTTTCATCCCCCATGTCTTCCTGGACCTTGTTCACCTGGAACACTGTCTCACTGCCATTCTATTCTTTCAGTCCAGACCATCATCTTTGCTGCCTTCTTTCTTCGTCCTCCAACACAGCTAGGTCACTCCAGACTTAGTTGTGCTCATCTACTATCCCCCAACACCTAAACCCCTCACACTCGAAGTGTGTGGTGCACTACCAAGGGTCAGGCCACCCAACTGAACAACTACTGTACCCAGTGCTTCTCAGCATAAGGACCACTGAGCAGTAGCATTGCTAGGTTAGTTGTTTTGTTGTGGTTTACAACTGATCAGCAACGAAGATCGACAGCGTGATAAGAGGTAATGTCGTGACGGCAGTGGCCTCATCGACAGCCTCGGCAGCACGCGTACCCTGCTTTAAAAGTGTTACAGCAGTATCAAATGCAGAGGTGGTGTTGAATTCGGTCGCAGTGAACAGAATGATGAGGAAGCCAACAAAGAAGGCACAGACAACACTGAAGTCCTGAAGAGCTCATATTAGTGAGTCCACATGCCAGAGAATCATTCGTAGACTTACTCTCCAAAGATTGCTGTGGTAGTAGTCATAGGACAGTTCCGTGATGAGGTTGCCATCGACAAAGTTCTGACCAAGCTGAGCACCAACCATAGCACATACCTGGTTAGCCAACGAAATATTCAAATATGCAGGACCAGAGGGGATGAGCATAGAGCAGGTGCCGTTCAGAGTGTCAAACTCATTCATCAGCAGAGCCTCGAAACCATAGCGCACGGGCTGCATACTAGTTGTGAGCACACAAGCCTACAATTGCAATGCAGAAATGCACATTGATATACATGATCCAGCGGAGAGCACCAGGAATGTTGGGCTTGGGAATGATATAACAAGTGAAGAGCATTACCACCACCACAACACCTGTGAGACTCGGAGAGGTAGCTGCAGATGATGAATTTGACGTGAATCACATAGAAGCAAGCTGCAGATCAACTTGAGAAGTATGGAGTTAGTACCACTACCACATGACCTTAGGCTAGGCTACAAGAACAACATCGGAATGCTGCTCAACTCTTCCTTGCCATCCAAGTCAACTTTTCCCCTCACCCCTCACCATACTCAATTATATCAAGCACTGTCTGCCACTCAGTACCTGTTTTCTCCCAGCAGATGCGCCTCACAAGTGGAGCAGAATTTGGAGATACATCATGATTCTCCTTGTCATGGTTGGTGTCATGATTGCTGTCAATATCGTCGATCATCCTTTTGCAACTCTGACGAGCATTGGTCCAGGCAATAGTACGAGAAATGTGAGTTCCTATTCCTATGACTTCACCACCAGGTTCAGCTTTCTGACCGAGTCATCAGTACAATAAAATCACATATGGCAGCTACAGACACTCACCATGCTTTTGCTTTCTCTCTGTTCATCAGGCCACCCTGCGATAACAGTGGCATGTGATATACTCAATGTGTGCCCATTCTTCTTCATCACTCTGTCAACATCTTTCCAGACTTGAATCTTATAAATCTGCTCTGTAGCATATGGTTTGTGCTCACCAACGACTCTCATCAACTGCGAGCTACTCAGTGCAACATCTCTATGTTGGGCGTGGGATGTGTCACAGTAAGTTCCGTTCTCATTATTGGCGCATTGAAGACTCAGAGCAGTCGACACAGGTGACTTAGATTTATGCAACATGTCGGTAGTGCCCCGCATAGTGGTGTGAGTAGCATTTGCCTGAGGATTGGCATAATGAGCCATATCCAAGTCCTCCATGAAGCTCAGGCTGATGTTCCGGTGGTTTTGGTTGTTGGTCCAAAAACTCAAAGCTGGCCCCGGTGAGTTCTTATACCAATTTTTTGGGCCCATGACATACTATTTTCAGGTAGAGCAGAGTGCGCATGTCATACCATATAAAGTGGGATGCATGTACACAGCTGGGTAGGGCTGAGCTTGTGATCAAGGTCTTGGCAAGAAGAAGCACACAACCGACATGGTGACATGTTACATGCTAAAAAATATGCCAAACTGTTACTTATCTTGATTGCAGGAAATCTATGATGAGCCTGTATCAACGAGTGAGACATCATGATAACTCCGTAGACATGAAGGATAGATCATACCGAGTCAAGCAGGATTCAGACAGTTAAAGAGAAATCATACTATGCAAGGCTGGCAGGCCAATTTAAACATACTAGTACCACGTGTAATGAGCGAGTGGTTACCATTTTTGGTATTTGGATATTGCATGAAGGTTGCCCTGTATACCATTTTTGGCAATTGGAGTTCCAACTGGTTGTGAAACGTGCAAGCTACTGATACTGTCTGTTATTACTTTGCTTTCTAGCATTCAATCAAGTCACATACTGCTACTAACTTGCTTATGGAGTGTCAGGAGTCACTGGCAGTGCTGCAGATCCAAATTGTACTATGATCGTGAAAGCTGCCGTCCTCAGATAAAAACAGGGCTTATGCTGGGCCTACTAGTAGTCACTTCTGAAGCCTGAGGGTGCTCGAGTGTCACGATTGACACAGCGGTGAAGTCCGAGCTGAGACTAACTCGCTCTTGTCAATAGAACACCATGCTCATACAATGACGTGCTTTGGTCTACAGGCGGCTGAGACCAAATCAAGTTATAACTTTTGCATTTCCCAGCCGCCACTGCTACCGTGACTATGATCATGTCGCGCAGACACCCCGCTGAGCCAGGTGACTCTAAAACATAATTGTATATCATCATAGTATGACCCTAGCCTCTTGCCTGTCAACTCAAACACATTCAAGTTTGTCTTGAAGAATATTTCCACTAGGCTGGTTCTCTCGATATGCACTCAATGTGACCATAACTCGGAGCGCCTTCAACAAGCCTAGCCTTACTAGTACAGGGCCGAGTTGTGCAGAATGTCATCGACATATTACAGAAGGCGTGTGGGTCTCCATTTCCCCTCAAGGAGTCATGGTATTGGCATATGATCCAGTATCTGTGAGTCAAGCTCATGCTGCCTAAACTATCCTTCAACATTATCATTGTACGTGGCAAATATTGTGGAAGCCGCAATGCATTGAAGCATTGACACAAGATGATCCGGGTGTTTGGAGATCTCGTCACCAACTGCAGTCTGCCAGCCTGGGTATTCAGAATCAGAACTGCCGACCTCACAACTCGAGACTGTATCTGAGTTCAAACTAACTAGCCAATCATAAAATAGAAACAGAGTCGTACCATAGAAGGTCGTAGAATGTCATGGAAGGATCACGTGACTCTATCACGTGATGTTATCTTATCTAATCGTAACTACTAGTCATATCTTATTTGAGTCTGGTATCTAATCTTATCAAGTCACGTGACATTGAAACGAACATAGTTTAATCACAGTCATAGAACTCTTCTTCATCAGGTAACTCATAGAAGACGTCATTGTCTTCATCATCGGCCTCTTCTGTGGGCAAGTCTACTACTTCAAAGACGTTGGTTGATCTGGCAAGGGGAATAGTTGCTGTAGGAAGGTTTACTCGTATCTTAGGTTCATTCGTAGGCGCTGGGTGTTGGCGCTTCATAGGGTTCTTAGGGCGATTGAGGAAAGAATAATGGTTCGTTATGGGTACTCGTGACAAAGAGGATCAGGTATTGATAACTAGTGATATCATAATGCATATTGACTCATAAACCAGTTACAGCGGCAAGCATGGTCTCAGAAATGGATGACAATGTCTTCCCTTTGACACCTGATTCCAAGTGCTCAGGCAACCCACACTATGTTGCTGATATCTCAGGTGGGGCTGGATCATCGACTCCAAGTCAGTATCATAAACAGCATTTTGCCAACAATCATCATCATCCATATCGCCAAACACCATCTTTTCAAGACAGACATATCTTTGAATGTATGTTGGGCAGCTCTGACTGTGACAGTTCATTGGAAGATATGAAGGGCAAGGTGGGCCCCCTTTTTTATTATGAAAACATACATAACTCATTATATACATCACATTATAGACTGATGATGGGTTTTTGAGGTATATGGATGTGCTTGGCCCTCAATCATTCCACCTTGTTGTTCACTACAAGGAGGCTGTCCGTGAGCGGAAACACCTAGACCTCTATGTGGCATACTGGGCATGAGAGGAGACTAAAAGGCTTGATACTATCCATCAATTCGTACTTCTGACAGCACAAGAGGAGTATGCTAGAGCAGAGCGAGAAGCCACAGTGTTGCTGAACAGACTTCTTGAGAGGCACCCGCCATCTACTGGAGTAGATGCCCAATCTCTCACTAGATTCAGTGACCACTGCAGGAGATCTCTTGGCAAGACTGATGCTCAGCTTGAACTTTTGAAAGATCGTATCATGCGGGAGCATATAGCCAGTTCACCCAATGATCTGGATGACAATTTGGATGCTGCCCAAGACCGCTGTCGATCTTCGTTGCTGATCAGTTGTAAACCACAACAAAACAACAAACCTAGCAATGCTACTGCTCAGTGGTCCTTATGCTGAGAAGCACTGGGTACAGTAGTTGTTCAGTTGGGTGGCTTGACCCTTGGTAGTGCACCACACACTTTGAGTGTGAGGGGTTTAGGTGTTGGGGGATAGTAGATGAGCACAACTAAGTCTGGAGTGACCTAGCTGTGTTGGAGGATGAAGAAAGAATAATGCTGCACACGGACAGCAAGGATACTGGACTGGACTTGGAATGGATAGAATAGCAGTGGGACAGTGTTCCAGGTGAACAAGGTCCAAGAAGATGTGGAAGGATGAAAAATGCGAAGCCAACTGAGGCTTCAGAGAGAACTGGACATGAAATGGTGAACTGGATAAGTTGATTTTTCTCTGTAGCTAAAGTACAGGGGTTTATATAGAGTATAGTACCTGCGTACATCTATGTATGCAAAGCAACGCTCCAGGCAATGAGTAGGGCAATGAAGAGGGCAATGAAAGGGGGGAATGGAATGAATGTGCTGCGCTTCAGGGGTAATGACTGAGCAATTTCGAAAAATAGAACAAATCCTATGCAGAATGAGTCATAGGGATAAAGAATGAGTCATAAAGACAAAGAATGAGTCAGAGAATGAAAAAGCGATGATAGAGCAGGGCTGTGACCATTACAAACCATGACTCATGACCTGAGTCATCATGACCAATTGCTATGCAAGCATGACAAAGTGCTGTGTGGTGATGATGCAAGAGCTGTGATGCAGCAATGATGCAGCATATGGGCAGCGGAGGATGGAATGAAGAGATGATGCTATGATGCCATGATGATGTGATGATCTGAATGCTCTGCTGCAGAGATGTCATGTGGTTGTTGGTGCAGAATGTCGACATGCAGGGATCATGGGATATACACAGTCTGTAAGACGCTTCCCCAACATGATAAAGGGATTGGTCATCTGCATAGGGACTTGGTTGTTTGCAATCTCTGGTGAGCGTTAGGATGGAATGGCATGGTGTCCACAGTGATCATGGAGGTGAGGTGCGAGTGGATAATGGTTTGAATGGTTCGACAAATATAAGCCACTGAAGAGGATTGGAAATGGTAGGGTGATGAGGACAGGTTGAATAAAGACGCGGTTTTCGACGTATTGGTGCAATTTGGCATGGTCTGGCTGATGCTGAGGTTGTCTGAGAGTGTAGTGGGTGAAGATGGGAGAGCGTTGGAAGCATGTGAATGGGGGAAAGGTGAATAAACCTTGTTGAATGCAAAATGCCGTAAAAATGCGGGATGCCATAATACTGTTGAAAATCGCTGAAAAATCGAAAAATTAAAGGAAAGGAAGGGAAACAAATGAAAAGGTGAGTAAGGAATGATATGGGAAATAAAGATATAAATAAAAAAAAACCATGTTCTCGCTACCAAACACGTTTGGTGCGTGACACCGCCTTGCTGATGACAAGTCAGTGTTCACTCCTATGGGTAAAAACACCTCACTGACACATTTCCAGATGTGCATGATCGTGCTTGCCCACTCATACGTAGAAGCTACTGGTATGTTCAACATCAGTCGGCGCTTGGTTCCTACCTACTTCACAGTGTCACCTTTTTCGTATCTCGTGTTTTAAGAGAATGGTTGTATGAGCCCAAACTTCGGACACTACTGCATGATCGATATCAGATTTCCCTTGACTCACCTGATATTAGGATAAGCTCAGTTTGGATTCACTCAGGACCCGCCATGTATGGAGTATTATTAGTTGCTATTCGGGTGCCATCACAAGATGCAGTTCTTTCTAGAATTCCCAATGATTTGGCTGTATGAAATTCATATGAAAAAACAATTGAATATTTTTAAGTGTGAACGCACGTGTTAGTTCATTGAGCTATTTTGGCAACAATGTACTTGATATCGACTCTGTGCTTCGATTCAGTACACCTTATGACTACATGCTTACTCCTCATTGCAGATGCCATTCAGTCCCATCGATGTGTGGTCGCTCAAATGAATGTTTCCTATCGTGGACATCTGCACATTGAGTCTGACTTGGTCGGAGTCAGACTCACCGATATTGTGCAGATTTTCAACTTCAATCTACTGACAGTCACGGTGATGCAGCCCTTCGAGTTCGGGGCACTGCTCCCCCCAAACGACAATTATGAGCTTGACTTTGCCTTCAATTTCTACTGCAAGGTTGGTGTGGTCAATCCGTACATGCTGGACATCCAGATGCCTGTGCCTAGGCAGCCATGGCGTGGCTTCATTATGCCGCCACTGCCCTCCAAGTCCAGTGCGTCTACCAGCGGCTCTGGCTCCCAGCTGCAGCAGTCACTCATCAACGTCCATGATTCCCATTGTGATACACCCCCACAACCACAGTCTAACTACAGCCCAGGGGCGCCTGGCTATCTGGTACCACCGCCATATCATCCAATGCTCAACGAGAGTCAGCTTGGCTCCTTCTTTCCGGACTTTAGTCAGCCAGTTCTGTCCATGGACAACGAAACTCTACTACTGGTTGGTGCTGAATATTGCGATGAACCATGTCGAGCGGGTATCCTCAATGTCGAGGGTACTCTGGGTCAAAAGAACAGTGGGAAGTGCAAGGACCACATCACCAAACAGACAGAGTACATCAGTTGGCCAGCACTGAAGAGGGTTAGACTCAGGGTGCGTGATTTACCTTTGGTGCATCGCTGACTGCTGATGTGCTCTCAGAGACCGATAGCAAAAGCACTGTCCATGCTCGTCACAGACACCGAGCCATCTGCAGTTCCTTCCCAGCCACAGCCTGCCACTTCACCCCCTCCGTTTGCACCACTGAACTTGGAACCATCCATGGCTCCCTCCCAGTCTGTCGCCCCGCCCCCTCCATCTGCACCCCTCGATTCGATGCCATTCACAGTTCCCTCCCAGCCCGTTGCTGCTCTGGTCGTAGCTACCCCCGACATATCAGAACTTTCATACAACTCAGGGAACTTGGTACACATGAAAATTGTCTTGTCTGCCACGAAAGTTATGAAGATATACTCGGTTAACACACAGTCTATATCAACTCAATCAGACAGAAGGTTGTTGGTTCAACAGACATTGGAGGAGTCAGCTATGAGACATTACAATCGTGCAGGTAAGCTAGTATGCACCCGGAGATCTCAACGACTGATATTTTGGTTGTGCATCGGCAGTGTTCAGATGGCGCTGGGCTCTCGCTAATTCTGCGACACTCTATATGCCGCTCTCTGATCCCTGCAAAGCTATTATGCATACCTGTAAAAAGATTGCACGCTCCAAGGTGATATTGTATCATCTGTGTCCTGGAGTACAGTCAATGGCCAATGAACCCCAGCATCAGGCAAACATGGTGGAGGGACTTCTTAGCCAAGGAACATTCCCACCGAGATTTACCTTTGGTGAGGATGAGACTGGAGGATTACATTTCCTCGAAAATGAGGTGGTGTGGCATGTTGTCTTGGACACCATCCTGGAACTCAGGCTCCATCACTACATCAACAATCTGGACAGTTTATTTTGCCTGGCTGCCACTGCCGTCTGTTGTGCCTTGGATGAACTTAGGGATGGTCAAGTTACTCATACTGAATTTATGGCTGAAAGATATCAACAGCTCTATGATAACCTACTCAAGCATCTTAGAACGATCTGCAGTGACCCAGCTTTTTTGGCACAATGGACGGAGTACAAAGGCCTCACTTTGGTGAGGCTCAAGCAGCTTCGCCGCTAGTTGTTTGCTCCCTTTATGACTCATGTACATTTGAATTTACTGAAAGACTTTTGCGTTGAATCCTATCTACAGTCTGATTGGCGAATGAGTCATCCAGGCAAAAGCCTTTGGCAAGAACTGGCACAACCAGTTTGGCGGCTTGATAGAGCTTGAGGAGCTATTCTCTGGGACAGGGGATTCTGTCCATTCTAATTCTTTCTGTACCAGCTCTTCGTTGACCTTCATTTCAGTGTTACTCTCCTGATCAAAGTTTCCAAATCCTCCAAGGCTACACGGGATCCTCATTCATCACTGGTTCTACCATCTGGCTCTACTTCATTTACGTCTCTCCCTTCTACCAATTCTACGGCACATGGCACTTCTAACACCAGACTTCTCCAAGCTCAAGAGGAGCTACATGCATGTGAGGCTCACTTGGCCTCCAAAGAGCTGGAGCTAGAGGCACTCCGGATCAGCATCGCTAGAGAAGGTCTCGGTGCTCGCTGTCAGGCTCTTATTGATTGTGGGTGGGCCTGGGGTGAATTGGGCAAGGAAGGTCTTCGGACGTTACAGAGTCTCAATGCTTCAAGTCCTGATGCTCAAGGTGTGCTACTATACTTTTTTTGAATCACCTATTCATAAGCATGATGCGCACGCATCTAGTTCCGGAACCACCATTAATGTCATTTACGTTGCATTTGCATTTGCCCTTCATGTCCACCACTCTTCCCCAACAAAAGCCTTTACGTTCTCCTGCACTGCCTCTTCATGTTACCCAGGGCCCAATATCCCACTCCTCCGACATTTCCTCCCTCACACCTTCTCAAAGTGCTTCGCAACAGCACGATGAACCCTCTCGTGGGACTAGTCAAGAAGGTGCGGTTCCTGATCATCCTAGCCCCAATGGTCATGAAGAGGTGACGATCACTATCCCTCCTGCATATACCATCTCAGAACTTACCATGCCCACTGGTGTCCATTCTCCATTACCCTTAAGTAAGAATTCAACAGACCGCGAGGCCCGTCCCCTCCCACATAGCAGCAGCATACAACAGATCTGCCGTCCATTAGCCAGATGCATCCAGTTTCTAGGTACGTCTCAGGACATTTGGAGCCGTAACTTTAGCTCATTCTCTGCAAGAGCGACCTATTTGCAGAACCTGAGCACACGGCTATGGTATTACACTGTTGTGGGCCCCCGTGCTTCAGCATCGTTCACATCTAATATCTTTAAAGCCCCTCCATGCAACCATATTTCGTGGATACATTCACATATGCTGCAAGCGCTGTTGCAGCCAGTGCTGTGAGTCTTCTATATCCCTAATTTCATCGACGTTCACTGAACACATCATCAGATGTTTCAGTCACTTTTTGGGTTTGCATTCCCTCTGTTTGGACAACAAATGCTTGCAGCACTTGGGTATGCTGGACCCATCTGGATATGTTTCGCTGACGAACTTATTCAGTATGTTCACTCCCCACACCCCCCCTCCGAATTGCTACTATGATTACTCTGGACTGACACTGTCCGGCTATTTTCAATACCTAAACAGGGTATCTCTCTTCAACCGATTCTTACTACCTTAAATTGGCATATACTTTTTAGGCAACTAGCACCAGCCCCGACAGCATATAAGACGCAAGCCAGTGGTCAGTTCTCTCCCTCATCAACCCTTGCTTCGCTTCATTGACCTGCTTCCTCCCTTCCCTCCACCTCCATGCCACACGATGAGGGCACTGTGTTGCAAAACAACGACCTGTGACCACAGGATGAATGCAGTGGCACACCTCACGTTGAGGTTCAGCAGGACCAAGGCGGAAGCCTTCCGATGTCTAATGGAGTGGAAGCAGCTTTGCAGGCTTGACAGAGAAGGAGAATCGCACAACTAGAGGAGAAGTTGGAATCTCTTGAGGCGGGCCGTGCAGTTAAAGAAAGGTATGATTGCTATCTTATGTATCCAATGGCAGCTGACTTTGCTCAACGTCTATCAGGCAGACAAACTATTACATAGCTCAAGGAAGGGCGGTTAGGCATGTGGTCGCTTTGTTCGATAGTGTCGAGGACCTTGTGACCAAAAATGACCAAAGGTACGACATTGACGAGAATGCAGAAGCAACCCTCGAGTAAGTCCTTCACCCTGGGTCCATGAGTGCTACTGAAGGGCTTGTCTACGTAGTCAAGATCGGCTGCAGGTAGGGTATGTCATCTTCGCACAAACCTTACAGTGGTTTCATAAGAAGGCTGTGGAGATGGAGTATGACGACTACGTGCAAATGTTTAAAATGGTAACTTTTTTCCTTGACCATGTTTATCATACTGAGGCATTTTCTAGCTTCAGCAGGGTGCTGACAGCGCTTGAGGAGATGATACCTCCAAGCTGAAGGGTCTCATTTCTGGATGGGTCAATTGAGAATTCAAGCCCAACCCACTGGTCGATGCAGATGACAAAATTTGCATGGTTTCACCAATGATGCGTGCGGCAGGCTGCTCTGTCCAGCTGAGCTTGATTGGAACAACCCAATGTAGGTGGTATGTTTGAAATCCAGTGAACAAGCACTCACCATCCATCAGAGTAAGGTCAGGGATTTGAGATCATTCGGATGGCTACATCATCACGGATCTCTCTTTCCCAGCATTCCTGTATGAAAGGTATACTGCCAATCCAGAAGATTTGGAGGAGGGCCTTTTTAAGGGCAAGATTCTCCTTCAGGTATTTAGCCCAGGAGTTGCCTAGACATGTACTCACCAGTGATTGCAGAGCTACAAAGTGGTATTCACATCGCCCTCCTCAGCCAAAGATACTGAATGTGATGGTGACGGTGCTGATATTATCGAGAACAACAGACGCGCTAGAAGGTCTTCCTCCAGACTCAAGGTTAAGAAGCATGTTGCACAAATCATCAAGATGGAAAAGGTCACCACCCGTTTGCTCGCATATATTGCGTGCCAGGTATGTGGTAGCATTTGGTCACATTGGTGGCAGACCATGATCAGTAGACAGGTCCGATTCACACTTTCTTCTGTTACTTCCTGGCATTCCTTCGACGGTGATTTTGACTATGTCCAATTCTGGTGGTCTATTGTAGATTTTTTCGAAAGGGCCCCAGGTCAAGATGCTCAACGCTGAGTTGACAGACTACTCGAATGGTGGACAAGGTATGTCACTTACAGTCCCAACCTACCTCGGCTGAGCTCTCCTGTTAGGAAAGTTTTTGGACGGAGTCGCCGTGAAGACCTGACCAATGCAGCAAAGGCCAACATGTCAGTAAATGCCCTTGCCAGGCAAAGGGCAGCACGCGATGATGCTGCTTTCGATTCACCCTAGGTCCTGTCGTTACCTTACCATCTTACAAGTAGCTTCCTTAGAATTGTAAATTTCTGCCAATGTCATGACTTAATATAACTATCTGCCTATGTGACTTAGACCGCCTGAGGGTGGATGAGTGAATGACCTCCCAACAGATCATGCTTGAAGCTATAGCCTGTTTCCATGATCTCAGCGTTGTTTTTTTGATTCAGCGCTCAAGTCCTCTATTTATTTTTGACATCCTGGATCCAGGAACTAGATAACCATCTTTGCGAACTCAAGAGTTCCCCGAGTTCCCGCTAGCAGCATACTACAACTATAAATGGTCTCAAAAGCACAATTCAAGCTGCAGTTTGTGCAACCCACCATCTGTACTTGACAGCCTGAATCCTAAAAGTAAAACATGACCTTCGTGATCTCCGTGTTTGTTGGTCACACGCTAACAGGCTGTTGCATATATCTAATGGTACCAAACCACAACTCAGTTGTCAGACAGGGAAGCTAAATATTCAAGATACAGACTACACCTACAGGGTTGCTCCCGTTAGGCTGCAAACATATGAGATGTACTGATACACGACCCAATATACAAGGTTCACACGAATTCGCAAAGGTAAAGCTTATTCACACGGATGTACAATTGGTGTACAGCGGATTAGTGTTCCGTGAAAAACTCCCCGCCAAGTTTTGGACATGTTTTTAACATAGGGTATCCCCAGGCCAGTTATTGACACGTGTTTTTAACTAGTTTTTGACAAGTTTTTGACACTGACCATATTGTGATTTTTGTGCTACAGAGTTTGAGAAAAGCTAAACTTCCAGGCTACAGGACCACCATCAACTACCTCAGAAGATGGCCCAGGTGTTTGCAACTGATTTTGAACCCCCATCTCAATTGCCTTGTCAGAGAGAAGGTCCAGGAGCTCGGGACCATCTAGACGAGCATCCTCGCTATGAACAAACACCCGGTTACTGCAGCACAGATATCCTGGGTCATTCTCATCAACAAGATCAATGGTGCCATCAAGCCATGCATCCAAATCCTCATTGTAACCATCACCTGCTTCACTCTCATTTCCATCAATTTCCTGGCCAAAAATGGTTTCATCGAGGTCATGAAACTTGACAGTTGTGACCTTCTTGGGGTCATCCTTCTTGTGGCAGTGAATTGCTAGGTGTGTGAGTCGAGGATCCCCCGGACGTCCCCCTTTCCCTTTCGGAATTGGTTCTGGAACATCTACATAATCGTGGTGATCAATGGTCAAGGCCTCTGTGTCATTACCCGCTTCAGGTTCAACCTTGATTGCCTTTTGAGCAGGAATCTTATAAAATATGATGTAAGTCATTCAGACTATTGTTCACGTATTTAACTGTTAAGTTCACCTCTCTGTTTGCAGCCTTATAATGGTACTCTGCAGCTTTTGAGAGATCTTTGATCCATTTCTGCAGTATTGCAGAGGTAGGATATCCATGCAATGTGGCCCGTAACACTTTGACCACTGCAATGAGACCAGGTCCACGTTCTTCGAACTCAAATGGGCAAGGTGCAGAGTCGCCTCTTCGTCCTTTTGGTGCAAAGGTCACTTCAAGTTCATGGTTGACCGCTGCCTCCGAGGTCCCATATAATTCAATCTTTTCAGGATCTGGAGAGAAGTGCTCAAAGTTGTATCTTTGGTTTCCTAGGGGTATATTGTCTGGGAGATGGGATAATGCAGTTTCGAGCCTCTCTAATGAGGAATCATTGCTGTTAACTGTCTCGAAGAAGCTCATAGTTGAAGAGAGGTAGCAGGACCATTGTTCTAGAGACTCTTCGGCTCTTTTCTTGTCTCTGTATGGTCAACTCTGATGCTCAACCAGTCTAAAGTCAGGGACAATGTTCTATTAATGACTATGGTATTTTTAGGGTTTTTGACAGTTTTTGACACCCTCAAAATGCCCTTGGGGTATTGACATGTTAAAAACACATTAAAAACATGTTAAAAACATGTCAAAAACTAGTGATGTCAAAAACCATGGAGTTTTTCACGGAACACTACAGCGGATCATTGTTAGATATTTAAAGAAGTTGGCTTCAAAAATTCAAACAGGACGTGAATGCATTGTTCCCTGCTGGGCAGACTTATCGTTGTTTTCCGCGATGCACTGAGCTTTCATGCTTGGTCTTAAAGTTATGGACCTGACTTCCGACCTGACAACAGCGGTTCGACTGGTGTCACAATTTAAAATGAAGTATGAATGTATTGTTCTGTGCTCAATGAACTTATCATCGTTCTCCACGATGCACTGAGCTTTCATGCTTGGTCTTAAAGTTACATCAGGAAATCACGAGTTTTTCTTTTTGGCCTTATGTCACTTAATTTATGAAACAAGGCATGAAAGGATGCTAATTACAACTTTTTTCACTTATTCTTCAGGCGTGAAAAGCGAGTGACAAGAAATTAAGTTGATTGATGAAAATAAGTGAAATAAGAGATTTACATAGGTGACTTGGAAAACGAGTGTGTACTACTGATAAGTCGGGTTTTCGTGCAATTGGAAAATGCACCATGCAACAATACATGGAGGAGGTGGAAAGGGATTCATGGTAGGAGGAGGGGTGGTCTTTGAAGATGAAGTGAGTGTATAAGTGGCAGTAAGAAAAATGCAACGAAAACCACAGTGCACTCAATGAGCCACCTTCACCAAACAGCTGGTGAAGCAAACACGAACATCTTGTGCTTTGATGGTGGGGTACTGGTACAGGCTCGTGTTTTGGGACACCTGGTGAAGACGAAGCTGAAATGATGTGAGCCATACAGCCCTCCATACCTGGGGGCGTTGGAGGAGATGCCGTTGATGCTGGAGACGTTGATGTTGAATAACTTGGTGATGGCGTGTCTGGCGATGTGGGTGGTGTGATGTAGGAAGAATTGGGCGGAGGGAAAGTGGGCTTTGGTGGTGAAGGATAACGATGGCCATATGTGGGTGTAGGTGCCAAAGTGGCTGGAGGATGTGGGAAGGGATTCGTTGTAGGAGGAGGGGTTGTCTTAGATGATGAGGGAAGAATGTATGTAAGTCCATCTCACACTCCATCTGGTTAATTTCGCGCAATTGGAACATGCCCTGCGCTACGAAGCTATTTCGAAGGCATGGTGGTCCGCGAATTTGTTGATGTATAGCTTGAATATGTTGAGGACATGATGGAATTTGATGGATGGTGAGAGCGGGACTGTACCAAACACTGGAAGTAAGTGAGCTGCACGAAAGATAGTGTCAATGTGAATGATTGCGAAGTGCAGGGTGTTTTGTGCTGAAAAAGCTGGCTTAACCATCCACATGCCAGTGTCGGGATCAGGAGCATTGCCAACCTCATTGAACCAGCAGACCACTGCACATGGAATTGGTCTGCCGTGCTGTCGAAGAGAAAAGAATGCCATGACATGGGCAACATCCATGCCCAGCATCCCACGAGCATTTGAGTCAGTGATCACAAACACACAATCATTGCGCACACACTCATTTCTCCATAAGGGACATGCACGGATATGTTTGCGCTTCATGCCACCAATTCCACTAAGGTCACTGGGTGCGTGGAATGTCGACAATGCAGAGTTGAAGACGGAAATTCGACCGCGATAGTGCGGGAACTCTAGGAGAGGGACTTCAGTGGGGTCGCAAGCATCTTTGGGATTGGACTGTTCGAAAAGGAAACATTGAATGAGATCGGCTAAGTCGGGAATACAAAGCTCAGTGCTAAGCTCTGGAATGCTTTGTGCACGTTTGGTACCTTCTATGTACTTATTCTCAGTACATCAAATGAAAAATGATAGAGATGTGCTTACGGGGCGTCTTAGCAAGTTCTACGTGTGCGAGGACTGATGTGGGGTCATCGATGGTGTCAGAGTCTTCATTCTCATCTTCTCCGGGGGGGTGACGAGACAGGTGGCCCATGTTGGCCTGTATCATCATGCTCTCCAGGGGCTCAAGCATTCAATGTAGCGAGAACAGAAGTTAGACATGTGCTGTTAAGCATCCTGTGAGCATAAAAATCTTGATGTGATGCAGTCAATCCGCCCAGGTGCTGGTTGGTTACAAGCATCTGGCCTAGTGCCTTGTAGCGACTGGACCGCCTCCATGGTTCCTTAACGGCTTTGATGTGCTTACTTTCCGTGATAGATGAACAAAGTCCGTTTGGCGCACCAAAAAGACGAATGAGGGTGTTGTAATGCTTGATCAAATGTTGGCAAGGGAGTGAGAAGGTCGAAACTATTTCAGTGTCCTTGAAAATCTCACGATATTGATGAAAACGAGCAACTGCATCATCAATTTCATTGAGAGATGTCTCTGTGATGACATTGTGGCAGACAAGATAGCAAAACTTGAGGAGTGCACGGAATGTACGGATGATATCCATTGGGACATAGCCTTCGAGTGCTGGCAAGTATACCTGAATACAGGTGTTAGCTGAAAAAACAACTGAATTAAATAAGACAAAAGATAAATACCTTCATAAGGGCTTTTGAGTCATCCCCGGTCCATTGTTTGAAGTTGTGTCCTTGAGGAAATCTGTGCAATCCTGAAAATGCAGGCGCTGCCGCAATTCTGTTCATAATGCTAGTAAACCCAATTGTTCATAGTCAATATTGTATTTGACATACCTTCTATCAATGTCATCAAGTATGATATCGGCTTGTGCTTGACCGTGTGTCGCCACGAGGTATTTTTCAACCCAGGTGACCAAGTGATCCTTGAAGGCCCCCTTTATAATTTGATGGAGGAGATCTGGCGCAATGAGTTTGTGTATGTCGGCTCGAGGGTAATCATTTGTGAATGGCTATATGAATAGGTTAATTTTAAGTAAAATAGATGCGCTGAGACTTACCACAAGCTGGGCAATGATCCCATACTCATCCCAAAGCATCCCATGGTCACACTCTTCAATTAGCGTGTCAGTGTGAACTCTCGAGCGCAGGAGATTGTCATCGTCAAGAGATTTGCTATCTGAAGTACATCTATAGCGGAATTAAATTCAACACAATGAGGAAGCAGCAAGTACTTACTTTGCACACCAAGATCGGACTATACATGCAAGTAAGACCTGTTCCTCATAGTCCGTGATATATGGACCAAGTCCATAGATCACACAGCAATAGTGGCCATCGCCGAAGCGCATGACTTCAGGTTTCGTCATCCCTGGTTTCAAGTTCTGAAGTATAAATGAAAGGGACAAATGAAACAGTTGGCGATGGAATCTGCGGAAAATCGCAGTTTTAGCATGTTGTTTAGTTGCTACAAAAATCATAAGGTCAATGAATACACGCAATTAAAAAGAAACATACTCTTTGGCATAGCTAGAAATCCAACTACTGCAAGTGCACCATGGTGAGCACAACACACATTATTCCAAACATTTCCAATGGACGCATATAGCGGGTAATAGTCGTTTTGTCCGGTGGTGACTGACACTGTGGTTTTGTCACTGCCAAGGATGACAGGCACGAACGTCGAGCCATGAGTAGCGGTGTCGATCTTCATTGCTGATCAGTTGTAAACCACAACAAAACAACTAACCTAGCAATGCTACTGCTCAGTGATCCTTATGCTGAGAAGCACTGGGTACAGTAGTTGTTCAGTTGGGTGGCCTGACCCTTGGTAGTGCACCACACACTTCGAGTGTGAGGGGTTTAGGTGTTGGGGGATAGTAGATGAGCACAACTAAGTCTGGAGTGACCTAGCTGTGTTGGAGGACGAAGAAAGAAGGCAGCAAAGATGATGGTCTGGACTGAAAGAATAGAATGGCAGTGAGACAGTGTTCCAGGTGAACAAGGTCCAGGAAGACATGGGGGATGAAAAATGCGAAGCCAACTGAGGCTTCAGAGAGAACTGAACATGAAATGGTGAACTGGATGAGTTGATTTTTCTGTAGCTAAAGTACAGGGTTTATATAGAGTAGAGTACCTGCGTACGTCTGTGTATGCAAAGCAACGCTCCAGGCAATGAGTAGGGCAATGAAGAGGGCAATGAAAGGGGGGAATGGAATGAATGTGCTGCGCTTCAGGGGTAATGACTGAGCAATTTCGAAAAATAGAACAAATCCTATGCAGAATGAGTCATAGGGATAAAGAATGAGTCATAAAGACAAAGAATGAGTCAGAGAATGAAAAAGCGATGATAGAGCAGGGCTGTGACCATTACAAACCATGACTCATGACCTGAGTCATCATGACCAATTGCTATGCAAGCATGACAAAGTGCTGTGCGGTGATGATGCAAGAGCTGTGACGCAGCAATGATGCAGCATATGGGCAGTGGAGAATGGAATGAAGAGATGATGCTATGATGCCATGATGGTGTGATGATCCGAATGCTCTGCTGCAGAGATGTCATGTGGTTGTTGGTGCAGAATGTCAACATGCAGGGATCATGGGATATACACAGTCTGTAAGACGCTTCCCCAACATGATAAAGGGATTGGTCATCTGCATAGGGACTTGGTTGTTTGCAATCTCTGGTGAGCGTTAGGATGGAATGGCATGGTGTCCACAGTGATCATGGAGGTGAGGTGCGAGTGGATAATGGTTTGAATGGTTCGACGAATATAAGCCGCTGAAGAGGATTGGAAATGGTAGGGTGATGAGGACAGGATGAATAAAGACGCAGTTTTCGACGTATTGGTGCAATTTGGCATGGTCTGGCTGATGCTGAGGTTGTCTGAGAGTGTAGTGGGTGAAGATGGGAGAGCGTTGGAAGCGTGTGAATGGGGGAAAGGTGAATAAACCTTGTTGAATGCAAAATGCCGTAAAAATGCGGGATGCCGTAATACTGTTGAAAATCGCTGAAAAATCGAAAAATTAAAGGAAAGGAAGGGAAACAAATGAAAAGGTGAGTAAGGAATGATATGGGAAATGAAGATATAAATAAAAAAACCATGTTCTCGCTACCAAACACGTTTGGTGCATGACAGCGGGATCCTCAGCAATTTGATCCTGTGCATAGATTTTAGTTAAGCTAACATCGAAAGGGAGAGACATATGTACCGCTTGATTCCAAGCCCAGTCACCTGACATAAAGTCCTGCCATTGGTGCTCATCTGTTTCTGTCGCATACTCGCGGTAAGGTCGCAAATCAACTTCTGAAGCATAGTCTGGATTGGTGAGCATATTTTGAACAACTTGATGGGGATTGCAAAACCAGACATCATAGCTCTCAGTCATCCAGGGTAACGGGCCTTCATCTGGAATATCTCCAGTGTATGATGCACAGCGAAAGAGATTGCAGCGGACAACCAGCGGACCAGAGAAGTTGTCACAACCCCTATAACGTTTGCACGCAAAGGCGGAGACTAGGACTCAAACAAAGGATATCACAACAAAGAAAAGGATGATAGCAGGTACGTCCTGGATTGCTGCAATGCAGATACAAGAGGTTTGAACTAAAGAACTACTGACTACAAACGGTCCTAACTATATACTACTATTGAGACGGAGACTGAATCTGAGTACTAACTAACTAGCCAATCATAAAATAGAAACAGAGTCGTACCATAGAAGGTCATAGAATGTCATGGAAGGATCACGTGACTCTGTTACATGATGTTATCTTATCTAATCGTAATTACTAATCATATCTTATCTGAGTCTGGTATCTAATCTTATCAAGTCACGTGACCTTGAAACAAACATAGTTTAATCACAGTCATAGAACTCTTCTTCATCTGGTAACTCATAGAATATGTCATTGTCTTCTTCATCAGCCTCTTCTGTGGGCAAGTCTACTACTTCAAAGACATTGGTTGATCTGGCAAGGGGAATAGTTGCCGTAGGAAGGTTTACTCGTATCTTAGGTTCATTCGTAGGCGCTGGGTGTTGGCGCTTCATAGGATTCTTAGGGCGATTTAGGAAAGAATAATGGTTTGTTAAGGGTACTCGTGACATTACCCCCTCTCTAGGATGAGCGTCATCGCGAATGAATGAAGGTCGGATATTCTTTTCTCTCCAAGCTCGAAAATCGGTGGTATTAAGGACAGAATTCCTAATTCGTTTCGAAGCGGCAGCCATGGGATTCTTCTGATGAAACTCCGCTACAGGAATTGGAGCATTCTTAACGTTCTCTTCTGGCTCCCATGATGCTTCCTCTTTCGGATATCCTTCCCATTTTACTAGGTATTGGAGCTTTCCTCAGAATAATCGGCTATCAAGTATGCCTTCTACAACGAATTCTTCCTTTTCGTCAACAAGTTCTGGAGGTGGTCGGTTCGGAGGTGGATGAGGAACCAATTGGGATGCGTGATATGGGGTGAGCAGTTCTACGTGGAAAACCGGGTGAATCTGATACGATGGTGGTAATTTCAATTTGTAGTTCACCTCGCCGGTCTTCTCTAGTATTTCAAAGGGCCCAAGACGTCGGTCTGATAACTTCTGATTTGGACGACATTGTTTAATGTTCTTTGCGTCCAAGAAGACCTTGTCTCCCTTCTTATACTGCGGTGCGTCTGCAACTCCTCGGTCATAGAATCTTTTCATTCGATCATTAACCATCTTTAGAGTGTTTTCTGCATCATCACGTGCATCTTTCATCTGGTTCATTCGCTCATCTGCGGCGGGAATAAGGGAGTTGGAGTTCGGTGATATCGTGAAATCAGGATTATATCCATAAAGAACCTTGAAAGGGCTGTGGCCGGTTACGGTGATCGCGTTGTTGTGTGAGAATTCTGCAATCGATAGCCAAGATACCCAATCGTTCTGTCTGTAGGATGCAAACATGCGCAAATATTGTTCAACTTCTTGATTTACGCGTTCGGTCTGTCCATCTGTTCTGGGATGATAGGAGGTCGATGCTGACCATTTTACACCTAATCGTTTCGATACTTCTCCCATGAACTTAGACACGAAGTTTGTTCCTCTATCCGAAATCACTTTCTTTGGTGTTCCATGATGTTTCCATACATTCTTCAAAAATAGCTCGGCAATTCCTTTCGAGTCTACTTCTTTTACGGTGGGAATGAAATGAGCTTGTTTCGAGAATCGATCAACGACCACGAATATACTGTCAAATCCTTCACTCTTCGGTAAATCCACGATAAGGTCACATGTGATCGTCTGCCAAGGTCCTTCTGGGATCTCATTTGGCTGTAAAGGTCCCGTTGGTCGTTTTGGGAAAACCTTTGTCTGTTTGCATCGATCGCAACCATCTACGTAATCATGGACATACTTCGTCATCGAAGGCCACCAATAGTTTCTGGAAATCAACTCTAAGGTTTTGGCTCGTCCAGGATGTCCAGCAGGTGGAGAGTCGTGAAACAACTCCAATATCTCTCTGCGGATCTCTCTATCATTTGGAACGTAAACCAATCCTCGGAATAACACCAATCCGTCCTCTACATTCCACTCTTCAATTCCTCTGCGTAATTGCACCGGGGCTGCTTTTAGCGTCTCTAACGCTTTCATTACTTCGGGTTCTCTTTCTGTGCATTGCCTTATACGTTTAAGCAAATTTCCTTCTCCTTGCACTAGAATCTGTCCCCTTTTAGCAGCTTTTGCTTGGAAAAACTCCGGTTTCAGCAAAACGCGGTCAGAATTGTCGTTTTCTACCCCCCCTCTGTGGTCTGATCTCCGAGAAAGACGGTCTGCCTTATCGTTAACAACACTGGGCTTATGTTGGAGCGTAAATTCATACTCCGCCAGGAATAAACTCCATCTGGCTTGCCTTCGTGTCAACTTTTGACTCGTCATGAAATACTCGAGATTCTTATGATCCGTCCAGATCTCCACTGGGTGAGGTGCTCCCTGCACATAGTGCCTCCATTCCTCCAACGCTCGAATGATTGCAAGTAACTCTTTGTCATGGATGTCATAATTTCTTTCTGCATCGTTCATAGACTTCGAGTAATATGCCACGGGATGCCAAAGGCCATCTTCCATCAATTGAGAAAGTACTGCACCAGATGCGTAATCGGAAGCATCGGTTTCTATTCGTTTCTTTTTCTCAACGTCAGGCATTACTAGGAGCGGAGCTTCTGTGAATCGCCTCTTTAATTCATCAAAGGCTTTCTGTTGCTTCTCCGTCCAATCCCATTTGACATCTTTTCTTAGCAAATCATTCATTGGTCTGGCAATATCCGAGAACCCCAAAATGAATCTTCGATAGAAGTTGGCGAATCCCATAAACGCTTGTATGTCTTTCACACACTTGGGAACAGGCCATTTCATTACTCCTTCTACTTTCACAGGGTCCATGGAAATCTCGCCATTCTCCACTACCAATCCAAGGAACTCGACTTTAGACTGTTCGAAGCTACATTTTTCAGGCTTCAAGAACAGGTCATTCTCCTTTAGTCGTTTGAGTACTTCTCTCACGACACTTCGGTGTTGCTCCCGGTTTCCATTTGTGAACACAAGAATATCATCGATATAGACCACTACAGTCTTTCCATCAATTAAATCTCTGAATATCTCGTTCATCATTGTTTGAAACGTAGCCGGGGAATTTGTCAAACTGAAGTACATTATGGTTGGTTCATGGTGACCAAACGGCATTTTGAAGGCCGCCTTCCACTCGTCTCCCTTTCTTCATGCGAATGTTATTGTACCCCCATCGTACATCCATCTTCGAAAAGATTGTTGCGCCCGTTAAAGCATCAATTAAATCTTGAGATCTCGGTAGCGGGTATGCATTTTTAACCGTCTTCTCATTGAGCTTTCTATAGTCCATTACTGGACGCAACTTTCCATCCTTTTTAGCCACAAAGAAGAAAGGCGCGGCTACTGGGGATTGTGAATTTCTAATACGTCCCAGTGCAGTTTCTGCCTTCAACCAATCTTTCAGTGTGTCCATCTCTTTGGGTGACAAGGGATAGGGTTTCGCATTCGGTGGAAGATCACTTTCGTCTTTGAGATCTATCGCATGATCCCATTTCTTCCTCTCAGGAAATCGCTTCGATTCCTCTTCTGAGAACACTCCCAGGTATTCATGAAGCCAGCTAGGAACCATCTCTTCCATAGTCTGCTTCTTTTTTGTAGTGTCATCTGCTACTTTTAACTCCGTGGCAACCGAGGCTTTGTATCAAATCCAACTTTCCGGACTCTCTTCATCTTCTACCTCTTCACATGTCACCCTCTTCTTCGGAGCTTCTTCTTCGTCATCTTCCTCCATTGGAATCAGACCAGGTACACCGTCTTCTTTTGGTAGTACCTTTCTTTCAGTCCTGTTTCGGACTCTTTTCTCCTTCTTTGTTTCACACTTCACCGGGCAACGTGTAAGTGCGAACTTTCCTGCATTCCAATCTATCTCCGGATTATGATAGCGTAGCCAATCTATGCCAATGATGACATCATCACTTCCGAGGTCTGTTACCATGAATGCTGCTTTGTCTTCTTCATGGTTTCCTACTTTCAGACTTAATTCTGCGAAGTGTGTCATTGATCCAGCGGCATTTAACGAGCCATCAATGTTTTTGACCGGAATAGATCGTGCAAGTCTTCTACAACAAACTTTGTTCTTCGCGACAAATTTCTCATTGATAAAGAGTGTAGACGCTCCACAGTCTACAAGTGCCTTCAAATCTGCAGATTTGTTCTTTCCCTTCAACGTAATGGGAATATAAAAGTGCTCTGATTTTGATTGTATATGCACTTCTTCGATTTCTGCAAAACTAGCTAGAATCGAGAATCTACTGCCTGATTTGTCCTCTGGTTCTACACGGATCTTCTTGTCCTCAGTAGTAGCCCACTTCTTAAACCATTCTGGCGGCTCAGATTTCTTTTTAGCAATTGCTGCCCATTCGGCTCTTTCTATAGCCAAGAATTCTTTGCCCCGTGGTGTCTCTATGAAGTCTTTAAACCATTTGGGCATTTCTGATTCTTTCTTCCTTGCTTCTTCTTGAGCTAGGAAATCCTTGAACCATTTCGGAGGTGTGACATCTGAAAATGTGGAGGTCTCTCTCTGTGGAGATGCGGAGATAGTCGGAGTTCTGCAATTTCTTGCGATGTGATTAGGCTTTCCACATTTGTAACATGTGAAGGACTCTCTAGGTCCATTCATAGCCTCATCCATGGCACAGAAATCACGAAAGGAGTACGTCTTCTTAGACATCGTACCAGCTGTATTCTGGAACCTGATTTACGATTGTCATAAAGAAGGTGAAAGACTAGTCGTAACGGTCTTTCCGAAAAAGGAATAGGGATATGGTGGACTAGTCGTAACAGTCCACCCGGATAGGAGTGATGGTGAAAAGGGAAAGGGAAAAACGTAGTACGTAAAGGGAAAACTGAGCGGTCCCCGATATCTGATCGGATCTTCCTTCTTACTCAGGGTTAAGGGGTTCTGGTAATATCCCCACTAACACTTCCTTACTACTAACTACAAAGGAGTACGTAAGTCTACTTCTCCGCAAGTGACAGAACTAGGAAGTTTCCACGAAAGACAAGCAAACGGTAACAGGACTCTTCCAGCCGGAGCTTACAAGTCTGTACGGTTTCTGCGAGTTTATCCGTTTGGCTAAGCTAGAAAACTGTTCTAAATACTCTTGGAGAAACTACGTGCGTATGAAGGAAACTATCGTAAAAGATGAAAGGTATTCGTAGAGCTCAGCAGGCAGGGTCTTGGGCCAGCACTGAGGTCGCGGATAAAGCACCTAAGGTTGCTCCTCCTCCATATACTGGCGGCCACAATGTAAGGCGGGGCCTGGTATAGGTCTACTAACTACGAAAAGGTAACACTAAGAAGGTGCTTCAAATGAAGCAAAAGGTGTGATGGAATAGGAAAAAGGTTGCGTCGATTAAGACGGGCAAAGATAAAATGTATGATGCGTTAGTTTGAAGGTGTTCCGGGCAGTAATGCTGGGCGACATGTTCAAAGTAACCAAAGATGATAAGGATCGTTTGAAAGTTCAACGTGCTGGTCTAGCAGGCCAAAGTTTCAAAGGATAGACGAGTAAGACGAGTCGGAGTCCCCTATAGTTCAAACCTAATGTCACAACCCCTATAACGTTTGCACGCAAAGGCGGAGACTAGGACTCAAACAAAGGATATCACAACAAAGAAAAGGATGATAGCAGGTACGTCCTGGATTGCTGCAATGCAGATACAAGAGGTTTGAACTAAAGAACTACTGACTACAAACGGTCCTAACTATATACTACTATTGAGACGGAGACTGAATCTGAGTACTAACTAACTAGCCAATCATAAAATAGAAACAGAGTCGTACCATAGAAGGTCATAGAATGTCATGGAAGGATCACGTGACTCTGTTACATGATGTTATCTTATCTAATCGTAATTACTAATCATATCTTATCTGAGTCTGGTATCTAATCTTATCAAGTCACGTGACCTTGAAACAAACATAGTTTAATCACAGTCATAGAACTCTTCTTCATCTGGTAACTCATAGAATATGTCATTGTCTTCTTCATCAGCCTCTTCTGTGGGCAAGTCTACTACTTCAAAGACATTGGTTGATCTGGCAAGGGGAATAGTTGCCGTAGGAAGGTTTACTCGTATCTTAGGTTCATTCGTAGGCGCTGGGTGTTGGCGCTTCATAGGATTCTTAGGGCGATTTAGGAAAGAATAATGGTTTGTTAAGGGTACTCGTGACAGAAGTGCAGGAAGCATGAGAATTAGCTGCCCAAAATGGCATCAATCATGTTGCAGAAGTGGAGGCATTGATGGAGATAGAGCAGGCAGGAGTGATAGCAAAGGTGAAACCTGTAAAGCCTCGTCCATGGCCGGTCAAACCGAGGCCACATATCACCGAAGACGCCCCTTCAAACCGCAGCATGTTAGGAACCAGTTTCCAGTCAAAAGGTGATCATACCTTGAAAAGCAGTGCTGACAACATGGACACAGATGGGGATTGCAAGCTTGAGCTGGAGTCTGAGGTGAAGCCAAAGAAGAAGAAGAAAGAGAATCGTTTGTTATGCAAGGCTGTGAGTGCCGCGAGGTTGAAGAAGCAGAATGAGAACTGGGATCAGCCTGATGATCTGATCAAGCCTGGGAGACCCACTGATGGCAAGGCACATGGCCTTGACAAGAAAGGAAAAAATGTCGAGTCAGTGGCATTCTATCTCACACCGTCATGTTAATACTCACTGAGTCAATGCTGTACTTCTTGAACTTGACCGCAAAATTTAGGAGTAAGAAATTCAGTCTGTCAGGACAGGTCAACAATTGGTGGGATCAAGTGGAACCTCACTTGAAGGGGAAATCTTCAAAGGGTGCCTCTGGCAGAAGTGGGACAAGCACTGCTCCTTGCTCAACAGTGGATTCAAGACTCACTAGTACCAGCGTCACATCATTAACGACTTTCTCACAGGCAACAGAACCCCCATCTACACCACCCAAATCTTCGAAGTATATACTTAGTAAAGCAACCTGCTCTGATGCCGAAGACTATGCCAACGATGACGACAACAACAACAAGAGTGATTCCGAAGAGCGTGCAGCTGTTATCACAGAAAAGGAAAAAGGAAAGGCTGCAATGAAGGTAAGTGTGGTGATCCTAGGCGAAAAGTGTACTTACCATGTGTTCAGACTGTTATCGAAATTGACAGCAGCACAGATACTGAATTGCTCACAGCTCCGATCGCGGGAAGTGGGAAAAACAGAACTGCCACCAGTGCGAAGGTAAGTCCAACTAGCTGTTTGTTATCATCAAGACCTGTACTTACCTTATGTTTTAGTCAACTACTCCAAGTCTCCAGGAATCTGATACCGACAATGACACTGCTTTGAACCTGCCACTCAGTGGTACTCCCTTCGCTGACTTGCCCTATGAAAGGCAATTGGAGATTGTTAGCTTCGCCTTAGAACAGAACCCACGTACCGGCAAGAGGAAAATCGAGGACGTCATGGGTGAGCTGGGACTTCAAGTTGAAGATGACTTGATCAATTACGAGGATGGTGCGATGGAGTTTGGAGATGATGCTATGGAGCTTGACAGCAAGGTCAAAAACTCTTCTCCCATCGCCAAGAAGGTTTTGAAGGGAACTCACAGTGTGGGTTGCACTACTACAGCAGTAAGTCACTCTTTTTCAGCAGCATCCATCCTAACAATGAGACAGACAAGTGTAACGGCCGTCGAGAAAGCATTGGTGCCACAGCCAGCCAAGAAGGCTAGATTGAATCCAGCTACTACCCAAACTTCAACAATGATGACAAAGGTACCATGCCCAGCCAAAAAAGTCAAATCAGAACCCACTTCCACAACCTCTACAACAGCAACTGTTCCCACTGTGCCAGAGTCCATGCTGGTGGACATGGCGATCAAACCAGCGGCAGGCAATGGCCAGTGGTGAAACACGGACCTCCCACCTATGCTAACGGAAAATGGATCTTGGTGTATGCACTTCATTCCGATGGTCCTCCTTTGGGCAGGTAGCCAGTCGAGTTTTTGGACAATTGAGGCTGCTGATTTGCTGTGTGCCATGCAGGCCATATTCAACACAATGTATCCAGGAGTCAAGTACAATATTCAACCTAGGGGCCCTATCATGGGCGTGGTGAGTGTTATTTGCGCCCTACTTTTATTCACAGTCTTAATCATAAATTCAAAGATCACTCAGCGCTTGTGTACTTGGCGCAGCAACTTTGGTTCTACTGCTATTGCACTAATCGCTAATTTTTTGACATCCTTGAGGGAACGCAAGGATGAAGACGATGAGGAAGACGAAGACAAGAATGAAAACACCGACAGCAAAGAGAAATTCATGACACAGATGGCAGCCTCCCTCCTTGAAGGCTATGCCTTTCTGTTCACGGACCCCGATACCTGCAAGGCCTCTGAGATCTACCACTCTGTCTTCATCTTGCAAATGATCGCAATGATGCATCTTAACGCAGTTGCAGGCTTCATTGATGTACCAGAACTTGACACGAGCGCTCTGTCTTCGACAAAGATGGAAGCTGTGATTGGCGCTTGCACTGTTGCTGTAAGTCCCATCAATAAATTTGAACAACAGCTAATATTTACTATTTTATTGGCAGCTCGAATGTGCTTTGAAATTAGTCGCAGAGAAGGAGAAGAAGAGCACTGATCTCAAAACCCCCCTCAAGATCAACAAATCAACCGGCAAGGAAAGCAGCACTCCACTGGCCTTTTCCGAGTTGAACTGGGGTCAATACATGACGGATTACCACTTGTCCATTGTAAAGCATGGCCCGAAATATACAATGGACACAATTGCAATGGCCCGTCAATTTGTTAAGGATTTGGCCTCGGATGCTAGTACCAAAGGTTCTCTCGCTGACAACAGTGTTGCATCTTCCAGGGGTGAGCGGGCACTACTATGTGAGTATTTATTTGACTTTGTTCTGCACCTCATTGACGTGTTTCACTAGAATATCTCTTCTATCATGTCTTTTCGCAACTGTTTGCACTCTCCAAGCTGTGCCTACTACTACACTCATATTCATATACTAATCAATCCACGTAAATGTCCCTGTTACAGGCTTTCTTTCACCTTTTTCCTTCCCTTTGCGCATCTTATCATCCACTTATTCTACTTTTTTTGACGATATCACGCTTTTGAAATAAGCATTTTGAGTTGGCTCATAAAAATAAGTCGGAAAAGCTCGCGAAAAGCTCAGAATGAGTAGAGGGATCTACTTAAATAAGTCGGCTCCAACTTTTCAACGCTCGCATGGCTTGGTGGGGAAAAATGGCTATAAGTGGTAAAAAGGAAAAGTCGGAATTTGTATGGACCTGACTTTCGACCTGACAACAGGGGAGTTCAAAGCTGGATTTCAAGGCCGATTTGGGTGCGATTTGGACGTGGATTTGGATGTGGATTTGGACACTCAAAAACATCGAAATCTGATTTCAACTTTGACATCCCTCGATTTCGACCTGATTTCGACGGATTTGACACCAACCGTTTTCGCTCTGCCACGTCGGAGTTTAAATTATCATAGCACAATGGTTAGCATAGGATACTTGAAAACTTTTTGACAACACCATGCCCTTTCAAACTGAGCGCCAGCAGGCTGCTGAATCAGTGCTCGAGATGTACATTGCAGCTCTTCTGGCAGAATCCCACATTCTCGTTGATCCCATGTCTTCTTCTAGTTCTGGTTCTTCTAATTCAAGCTCCGACAACTCCTCTGGCGAGTCAGACAGTGACCTGCCTACTACTATCCCTTCCGGTGCAATCGGCACCCCAGAGAAGTCGGCAGTAACATTTTTTCGCGGTGTTTGATGTGACGAGATGTGACTGCCGGTAACTATTTGTAACATTTCCCTGCCAAAATGTGTGACCTGCCGACTTCTCTGGGGTGCTGATTGCACCGGAAGGGATACTATGCGTTACGCTCTATTCGTGACGGTCCACTATTTCGTGAGTCACACTCATGTCACGAATAGTAACGGACAGTCACACTGGCCGAATTTACAGTCCGCTCGGCAGACGTTAGAATCTTCGTGATTCGTGATTCGGGATTCGGGATTCGTGAACTTTAACAGCAATTGATTAGGACGCTACTAATAAGTTTGTGAGCTACAGTATGTACGGAAAAATTATATAGAACTAAATGCAATCATCCATATTCCAATTATGCGCTGCAGGAATGCCATTATATTTCTCATCGAGGTCGCCTCGAAGCGTGAAGTATCCTTCGACAGTTGTTTATTGAAGTTCTGAGCACGTTTCGGGTCGAGATTCCGTGGCTTGTGAGTAGAAATAGACTTCTTGTGACGAGCGAGGTAACGACGATGCCAATGCTTGCCAGGAAGCCTTCCACTAATTTCGTTGACCCGGGCACGTAAATCACGAGGGTGCACAGGGCGTGCAGCACCAGATTCATGAGCCAGCCAGTCCTTGACAGCTTCCTCTTCTGATGGCTGGAGGAGCTGCCGTGACTTGGAAAAATCCCTGCGAGACATATGTAGACCCTTGCTCCGGTCGTTAAGAGTCTGCCGTGCGACCTGTACTATGAAATTAGCACTGCAGGAACTCGAAAAATACATAACCATACCTTGTGTACCCTTGCAGCTACTGTAATATTCTTGTAGGTGCCATTTGTGACACCCATGAGTGCAGCCTGGATCCTGGACTCGTACTCGGGGTCGGTAGACACCACCAGCTTGCCTCGGTGACGCCCCATGGCATAGCAATTGAGCCCAGCTCAGTGCTTCACGCGCTCACGGATTGCAGCTGCAAAGAAAACACGCCGTTAAATTTAATATCCGACGTCGGCAGCCTCGGCAGGTGACACCGAGTCGTGATTTTGGCTGCTAACACGATCTCCACCATTTCTCAACGGATTTGTTTCATTCCACTTGGAATATGCTAGTATATAGAATATAGAATATATTGAGTGAAGTAGCTAAGTAATTACTTTAAAATTGAGTGCTACAGACAAAAATCACGAAATAGTGGACCGTCACGAATAGAGCGTAACGCATAGTAGTACCAGCGAAGACCGTCGCGCATAAGTCACGTTGTGCGTATTTCAGAGTCCGACTCACCTTGCCGAATGTTGCCGTTTGACCAGCCGAAATCCATCCCAAATCCACCCCAAATCCACAAAGCTGATTTCACTTTCGAAAAACGAAATCCACGTCCAAATCCACGTCCAAATCGGCTTCGAAATCCAGCTTTGAACTCCCCTAACAGCGGTTCGACTGGCGTCACAATTTAAAGTGAAGTACGAATGTATTGTTCTGTTCTCAGTGAACTTATCGTCGTTCTCCAGCGATGCACTGAGCTTTCATGCTTGCTCTCAAAGTTACGGACCTGACCTCCCACATGGTCGTTGTGGTTCGCCTGGCTCAAACATAATATCTACAAGAAAAAATGTACTGCTGCCACTTTGTAAAAGCATCATCATTTTCTGGAAGAAACTGCCTTTCACGCTTAACTTCGACACTATGGACCCAATTTCAGATGCGGTGAGTGAACTTCATCTAATGTGACCGTCAGCGTTTGCTCCACCACCTGAACTTTGCATTTGAATAATGCAAGGGTCTTTTCCAAGCCACACACTCTTGTATGAAATCCAGGAGCTCTCCTTTCCTTCGTAAGGTCAAATATCACCATGTGATGATTGATAGCGGGATTTTGCCGGTGTTTGTGATTACGTGCTATATACTGCTATATATGCCATTTTAACTTGTCCACCAGTTCACTGATGTCCAACTTGAACCGAAGTTCACTTGGTTTGCTGTCGACATATGCACTGTAATGCCGTGGCTTAGTTTCAGTCGCCTGATGCATTGGTTATTGCGTCGCAGTTACCAACGGATCCAAAATTCTTCCGAACAGGCCTGAAGTGAAAATGGTCGGAGGGCTAGGCGGAGGACACCTGACTGAGCACTCCGATATACTACATGAGCTTGTCTCTCCTCGCAAATCGGATTTGGCCCTCGACGTTCTCGATTTCTGCTTGCTCAGTCTCACCGATCACGGAATTTTCTTCCTTCTTGACTCGAGCGGTGAGTTATCCAGTGGTTTTCTGGAGACGATTGCCGTGGCTCATGATCTCATCCTTGGAGGAGGCATCACTGGCGTCATTCTGCGCGCACATTGCACCGCAAGGGCATTGACGACTTCCTGATCGTTGAAGCACGCGATGAGCTAGGCGGAAGGATGCAGAACTATACTATTGGTGTCCCTGGCAAGCAGCGCACGGTCGAAGTCAGTCCTAATTGGATCCAGGGAACGCAGATCGGCAATGGGACAGCTAATCCCATTCTGATGCTCGCTCGAAAGCACCACGTCGAGAACCAGTATAATGATCTTGATGGCAGTATTAGTACGTGTACCATTCTATTTTGATCGTTTTGTCTGGACTCATCGCTGGTGAACAGCGACTTACGACTATAATGGGCTTAAAGACTATCGAGACATCTTGAACACGTCAATTGATCAATTCACTCAAATTGGAGCTATTGCAGGTATGCCATCGTGCAGCCCGTCAGCTTGCGTGCTCATATGTTCCAAAAGGGGAACGCGTCAAGACGGGGCAGGTTGACCTCAGCCTCCAAAGCGCGTACGGCATCACCGGTGCAACTCCAAAGAACATGTACGAAGCCGCCTGCCAGTATTATGAAGTCGACTGGGTATGTAAATATTTCCTATCTAAGCCTTCCGCGTTCCTAATATCAAACTCGTCAGGAATGCACGTATTCCTTTCTTGGACGTTTTAATCATGCTAATCATTGCAACCGTACATCCATTAGATGCACAGGTGAGATGACTCGATCACGCTGCTGATTGTGATGCTCACCGGTCTCGTACTAGTCCCCAGACCAGAATTCGTGGATAGCATCGGCCTGGGTATTTATATTTGATTCTAGTGCGCACCTACCATCGCCTGACGGTCTAACAGAACAACAACTTTACGTTTGACACCGATATGGGTGGCTTCTCAGACGAGAATAACCTCTGCATCGACCAGCGTGGTTTCAAAACCATCATCCAGGCCGAAGCTGCAGAATTTATTCAACCCAAGCAAGTCTCCCTGAATTCTCTTGTCACGACGATTCGCATACAGCGAGGATGGGGGCGACGGTCACACTGGCAGACAGTACTACTCTCACTGAGGGATTACGTGCTTTGCACGTTTAGTCTTGGAGTACTGCAATATGGTGATGTCGCATTCGAACCTGCTCTTCCTTCGTGGAAGATGGAAGCCATTCAAAGCATGGTCATGGTATGTCTGCTCAAGGCTGATATTTTCGAAAACTCACCGTCTTCAGGCTACATATACCAAGATATTCCTGCAGTTCGAAAAGAAATTCTGGTTCGATACTGAGGTACGGATGAACATCTACGAGAAATATTTCTCTGACGTATCCGGAATAGATGGCCATTTATGCAGACAAGGAACGGGGGAGGTATCTGATCTGGCAGAGTCTTGACCACGTCAACTTCTTCCCTGGCTCTGGTCTCGTCTTTGTGACCGTTACCGTAAGTTCGCATGATTCGTGTTCTATGCACTTCTGTTGCTGATTCCAGGAATATTTAGGGTGATTTGTCACTGCGCATCGAGGGCATGGAAGATTCAGATGTTCAAGAAGAAGTCATGGAAGTCCTCGGAGCCATGTACCCCAACACCACCGTTCCTGATCCTGTCGCGTTCCATTTCAAACGCTGGCACGCAGACTCCCTCTTCCGTGGCTCCTACTCTAACTGGCCTCCTTCTTTCGTTCCCGGTCACTCTGAAAATCTAAGGGCTTTGGTAGACAAGAGACTCTGGTTTGCGGGCGAAGCTACGAGCTTGAAGTATTTCGGTGCGTTTTTTTTCTGACTGTGGTTCGCTTGTTCGTGAAGGTTAAATGTGTGTAGGTTTCCTTCATGGCGCATATTTCGAAGGGTTGAACGCTGGAGAGGAGATTGCGAAGTGCGTTGAAGGCCCTGGATGCGTTGGACGGCAGCATTTGAATAGCGTGCTTGATGCTTCGCCCTATCCGTTCGTGTCTATCACGCCTTAGGTGTTTATATTCGAGCCATGTTGTCGCCACCTTGTACAATGTCAATGTCGTTTTCGAGCACCGATGGTGTTTTTGAGCATTATTCAAGGATAGATTAAGTATTCATATAAAGGAACGAACATCGGTGTGCCTACTTCCTAGCCTAGTACATGGGTAGCTCCGTTCACGGATAATGACCCCTTAGCCAGGAGGCACGGCGGTGCCTTCACGCGGAGTCTCAAGAGCGTGCCACTGGGTCGGGGAAACAATGAAGATTGAGTGGGTGTGGATTCCGGCGAATAATGATGAGAATGAACGTAATGGGCATTACGGTGGCTTGGAAGAATGGCGCCTGTTACAAATCAACTATTAGCGCTGCCTCGTGGAATTCATGCCTGCGATGGCATATAAGACTTTTTGTCGTCGCTGACTTTCTACTAGCGAGGAACCAGCCAAACAACCGGTGAGTGCTGGTCATTTGTTCCCTCATTTGCGATGATGAACAGTATGAGAGCCAGAAAAACAGACAGACAGCTTACCGGAACGAGCTATGTCTTCTGAAACCCATGCGTGGCCGAACATTGAGGAAGCTTTGACTTCTTATTCTGAAGACCCTGCGACGCCGACCACCGAAGAAGCTCCACCCCCAGCACAACCCAAAAGACCAATTCCGAGGCACGAATTCGTGGTGCATGGGAATGATGTTTGGAATTTCGTCTTCTTGCACGACAACGTTCACATCGTGAGTGGTTCGGAGGACAGCACGATGCGCAAGTGGAACTGCGACACAGGACTTCTTGTCGGGAAACCATGGGAAGGTGACGGAAAGCGGATATTGGCGATGGCACTTTCGCCGGACGGACAGACAATTGCGTGTGGGAGGGGGGACGGAAGTATTCAGCGGTGGAATATCGATGGAGAGATAATTGAAGGCGTTTGGGCGGGTCATAGCCGGGGTGTGATGTCGCTGTCGTGGTCTTCCAGCGGAGAACACATTGCAAGTGGGTCCACGGATGGAACAATCCTCATTCAAACAGTGGAAAATGGACAGATTGAGGTTGGCCCGATCGAATCGAAGCAGTACAGGGTGGACGCTCTTGCGTATTCACCTTCTGGGGACAGAATCGCATCAGGCGGGGACAACAAGACAATTTGCATTTGGGACGCAAAAACGGGCAAACTTGTAGTTGGCCCCATCAGACGACTGGGGGATATGGTGACGTCTGTGGTGTGGTCATCTGACAGCACGAAACTTTACTCCGCCTCGGACAAGTTCGCACGTGTTTTTGACACCAACACAGGCAAAGAACTTTATCGCTTCAAGCACGACCATTACCTGTATGCTATCGCCCTTTCACCCAAACACAACGTTCTGGCGTGTGTGGGACATCGAGGTATTGCCCAGCTGTGGGACACAGAGTCCCATCAGCCACTTGGCCAGCCATTCAGCGAGGATCGCAAAGACATCAGACATATCTCATTCTCTCGAAATGGGAGATACTTTGCATATAGCAGATCGGACAGAAAACTCACACTGTGGATGGTTAAAGCGATAGCTCCTCAGTTTCCAGTACGTGCTTTCACACCCATACTTCAACGTGACAAGCTACACAGCAGGAACATCGACCCCAGTCACCAACACCGTCTTTCCTTGAAGTCAGTACTCCTGCATTTAACTGTCTTCCTTCCCTTTCTCACAAAACCATCACAGGCCGACGCTACAAATCCTTGTGCGCAATCGGGGAGCGATGATTATCATGGCGACTTTTTTCGGGTAAGCCTCGTGTTTCGTCATGCAAAAGGCACCAGTATTGATGGTAAGGATTCGAAGTCTCATCATCCTTCAGCACCATCTGGCCCCTCTCGTCGATCCCAGGGTCCCCACCCTTCTTTGGCTCGCCGCCTCTGGAACTTCCTCTCCCCTTCTCCAGCAAGTGAGTCCATTGGGTTGCAACAACGACCCAAGCACACTGGTCTCTTCGCACGGCGCACAGGCCCGCAACCCGTAACAGTCGCCGCCGGAAGAAAAAAGAATGTAAGCAGTGTATCCCTCGTTCTACTACATATATAATCGAATCTCCAGAGGATCTACGTAGCGCTCCCCCCGGGGAAGACCAAGACTCAGACTGATCAGTCGTCATCAGCGGCAGCTCATTCTGCAGCGCAACCATCTTCAATCAATCAGTCACCGCCACAATCTCGGCCCCACGTCCAAACGGCGACACAACAACCCATTCAAGAAGACTACGGTTGTTGGGGCAATTTTTGCCTCGCACTCGGGTGCATTCCACGTCCCACTCGCACCGTTGTCTCCGTTGGTCAGACACCCCCAACGGCGGCTCAGCCTGCAATGCAGCCATTTTCGACCCTCCAGTCACACCCACAGTCTCAGCCTCAGGTCCAGGCGGCGACACAACAACCTGCTTAAGAAGAGGACCATGAAATTTTTGCCTTGCACTCGGGTGCATTCCACCCCGCATTCGCGTCGTTGTCTCCGCTGCTCGGCCTACTGCCTACGAGTCGTGGTATAACTCTAGCGTGCGTTTCCTGTCACTTCCGCACGACCATTGGTTGTATTCTGTCGCCCTCTCACCCAAACACAACGTTCTGGCGTGCGTGGGAGATCAAGGTATTGCTCAGCTGTGGGACACAGAGTCCCATCAGCCACTCGGCCAGCCATTCACCCAGGAGGATCGCAAAGATATTCAACATGTCTCATTCTCTCGAGATGGGAGATACCTCGCATATGGCGGACAGGACAGAAAACTCACACTGTGGATGGTTAAAGCGATAGCTCCTCAGCTTCCAGTACGTGCTTTTACATCCATACTTCAATGTGACAAACTACACAGCAGGAAAATCAACCCCAGTCACCAACACCGTCTTTCCTTGAAGTCAGTACTCCTGCATTTGACTACCTTCCTTCCATTTCTCACAAAACCATCACAGGTCGACGCTGCAAATCCTTGTGCGCAATCGGGGAGCGATGATTATCATGGCGACTTTTTTCAGGTAAGCCTCGTGTTTCGTCATGCAAAAGGCACCAATATTGATGGTAGGGATTCGAAGGCTCATCATCCTTCGGCACCATCTGGCCCCTCTCGTCGATCTCAGGGTCCCCACCCTTCTTTGACTCGCCGCCTCTGGAACTTCCTCTCCTCCTCTCCAGCAAGTGAGTCCATTGGGTTGCAACAACGACCCAAGCACACTGGTCTCTTCGCACGGCGCACAGGCCCGCAACCCGTAACAGTCGCCGCTGCACAAAACACAAAGGTAAGCAGTGTTCTAGGTGTCCCTCGTTCTGCTATATACATAACCGAATGTCCAGAGGAGATACATAGCACGTGCCACTGGAAAGACCAATACTCAGACTGGTCAGTCGTCCTCTGCGGCAACCCATTCTGCAGCACAACCATCTTCGACCAATCAGTCACCGCCACAATCTCAGCCCCAGGTCCAGACGGCGACACAACAACCCATTCAAGAAGACTACGGTTGTTGGGGCAATTTTTGCCTCGCACTCGGGTGCATTCCACGTCCCACTCGCACCGTTGTCTCCGTTGGTCAGACACCCCCAACGGCGGCTCAGCCTGCAATGCAGCCATTTTCGACCCTCCAGTCACACCCACAGTCTCAGCCTCAGGTCCAGGCGGCGACACAACAACCTGCTTAAGAAGAGGACCATGAAATTTTTGCCTTGCACTCGGGTGCATTCCACCCCGCATTCGCGTCGTTGTCTCCGCTGCTCGGCCTACTGCCTACGAGTCGTGGTATAACTCTAGCGTGCGTTTCCTGTCACTTCCTGTCCTGTATCTCAGTGTACAATAACCTTGCTTTTATAACACCTGATCTTTGGAATCGCGATTTTTGCCTACTCGCTTACTTAATTGTTTGGGTCTTTACTTATGTTAGTTTCGTGCAGTTTCCGAAATCTCATCCGTGTCTGGTTGACAAGTGTTAGGATGTACATGTTCTTTGAGTTCTAAAGAACATAGTAGTGACCAGCTCGCCTCTCTTGGAACACTCTAGATCTGTGTTTAGCAATCGAGCTTGTCGTATGCATACCGACACTTCTTTGACGGTATCAATACTTGGCGAAGGGAAGGAACACCGAATCCTGTCTGTTAAAAAAACTGTGTACCTTGGTTCTCTAACTTCTCTCCAGGTCCTCTTCTCGTCTCTTCTGAGACCGTTGCCCTTTCGTCATCTACTGCACGCCCCCACCAGTAGGTACCCTAGCCCTCCTACATCACGCTTCAAGTTAATCCTTGATCCCCCGCAGCTGAGGAAGTATCCCTGGCTCTGCAGCAGCAGACTTGGACTTGAGCTCGAGGTTAAAAGTCGAATGGGACGACTAGTGAAATTAAGTATCTTCACTCGCCTTATGGTAGCTGGGCTAGCTACCTAGTGGTAGCCACTAGCAGGCACGCCAACACGCTATTATGCGCACCTTCACGGCTCATTCGTAGAATGCCTTGTGGCTGGGTTCCACCTGTCGCCGGTCAAGATTAGAATGACCTCATTCTGCTAGCCACTCGGATGTCTCACAATTGCGATTTCTCGACACATAAAAGGTTGTATTCTCTTCCCTCTACTTCATTTGCTCCACTCCTTTTGACGTACAACGTCACACTGTGTTCAAGCAGCTAAGCTTCAATCGCAATATTCGATAGGACGACCCAAAACACCGTGACGATCTAACGAGTCTGTTTTGACTATGCGGCGTGGACTACCTGCACTTACTGTGATGCGAGGTTGGGCTTAAGTTCGAGCGAGAAGACCGTGTCCGACGTTCTCTCCAGTAGGCCTTTGCGACTGTGACAGTCGGGACTTGGGTAGATCTATATTTTGTTCCAGGTCGGTGCATCTCTGAAATCAAGTGGGTTCTCCCACCTAAATTATGATCTTCAATCGACCTTCACTTCTCGAATCTCGATACTCTATTGAACTCCTTGCTTCCCAATTATCCTACTTCTCGCAATCCTCAGGCTCTTGTCCTCACGATGTCCCCAATAAACTAAGGGCAACAATGCCACGGTCGTAACTGGCCTGCTGGGTGAACTTCGAGCCTTTTGCATTTGCCCTGATATCATCTGGATTATTCACGACGACTCGTTACGATCCCGTTTACCTGCAAATGCGACTAGGCTCTTACGATCTCCTCGACCCCCGATTGACCTCCGCCCCTCTGACACCGACTTGGTGGACGGGTTGTGTTTGATCGACATCCTTTCTTTCAATGGACTTGCTTTTGGGTGACGACGGCTTTGACCCTCCCGCGAGCCGTCAGACTGACAGTTTGTATGCCCCTTGCCATTTTCCTTCCAATGTTCGTGACGAATTGGTCCTTGGTGTTCCTCTCAATTTACCATGCGTGTTATGACATCTCTGCTGCGAGGCGCGATTCCGATGGACACCACGGATGTTGTCATGGGAAGTTTCAATTCGACGTCATATCTTTCATCGGCCGTTTTTGACGTTCACACTTTCTTCCCTTACTATGGCTCCCCGTGTAATTCTCCGCCTTCGATTGCTCTGGACCTCGTCACTGTGCACCGATGTTGGAACTGTCCCTGTTGTGAGACCTTACCCTGTGAACCTCCCAGTACCCTTGAAAGGATCAATTTCAGATTTTCGTTCTTATAGGCTGGTCCCTGGCGAGTGGCCCTTTCGATATACTCCATGTGAGGAACGAACGGCGAACATGGACCACCATGTTGGAGTCTAATATGCCCGCTCATTCTTTGCCACGGGTTCGTGGCTGGAACACGACGTACAATAAACCTGCATCAACATATTACCGGTTATGAAGGGGAAACCGATCGTCCGATCACTCGACTAACCTCCGGAGTCTCAATCTTAACGTGATCGGGCCAAGACTTGTTGACTTCGGTGCATAATATGGTCGCCTCCCTTACCAGCTGTAATGGCAGCCCCTAATTTTAAATCGGAACAGAACATCGTAGCCATCGAATTCGATCGGGGTTCAGATGTCTCCTCACCTGTCTTGGTCCAGGTAACAACGTACACAACCATGCTGCTGGATTCTAATTCTTACTAAACTCTCACTAATCCCCAAACAGATCGTATCGGCATGGGTATGTATAATGTCAGCACTCTTCAACTTTCAATCCGACTGTTCTGCATGTCTGTGCGGATAGGTGCGTTTTCATCCATGCTTTCACCTGCGGACTTCCTCAAGAACAGCCGTCATTCAACATATTCACAGGAGAATGCCTCTCCCCATCCGTCACATTAGCATGCGTGGCAATGGCGGCGAGAATGATCGTACAGTAATCATACAGGAATATATTATGTGTACAGTGATGAAGTTGACCTATTCGCTGTCCGCTCGACTACCGACGTGCCATCATGGAACCGTGTTCGGAACAGTACGTTTGCATTTGTGAACAGGCCCTCCTTCAATGAGACGACTATAAATTGGGAGCCCTTGAAATGAGTTCGGAATAGGTGGCCAATATGTTAGGTATGAGAGAGGTCGAGAGCGGCATCGATTTCATCAAGAATGTACATGGGTGCCGGCTTGAACTGCCGTGATGAGGGAAAGTGCAATCAAGGAGCTGCGCAACCCTCGTCAGTCACATTATTTTACTGGTAACTGTTTCGTACCGTTGGCCGCCACGCAGTTCGGTTAGACTTTGTTTCCAGACAGTCCCCAGTTGCACTTTCACCTCAAGTCCCTGCATCGAGTCTTGACCTTCTGGGGGCTGAAGTTTGGCGAAGTTGTCAGGCAGCAATTCAGCAAAGATACCGCCAACGTCGCTTCAAATGCGGATGAGTGATGACGGGCTGACAGCGAAGGGTTCATCATACCCATTCACTTTCTCCTTCTGGAGGGCATTGCGTTTGGATCGATCCAGCTTCTCTATGGCGTCCTCAATCTTTTCGTTGTCCTTCAGAACTGTGGCCGACATCTTCTTGAGGTCCAATTCATTCAAATCAGATCAGTGTTTTGCTGAAAAGTCAAAGACTTACGTGTCAATCATGTTCATGACCTTCAAATTGACTTGCTTTTTCATCCCCTTCTGCTTCTTCCTAAGCTCGTCCGCCTTGGCTTGCAATGAAGGCATGTCTTGGTCAAACTCATACTGTGAGCCGGGTTTGCCGAACGACGTTGAGTAGGTTCAAGAAAAGAATACGGCAATACTCACTGATGTTCATCCCGAATCCACTCGTGCTACTTCTCCAAGTCGGTCACAAACTTGGCCTGCATGACTTTATCCATTTCAACATCGTGTTCCAACCCTTTCAACGCGTCGGATACCCCCTTCTTCTGCTCACGAATAGCGTTCTCCAGGTCCTCGAGCTCGTTATCGAATTGAGGCAGCATCGTCTGGATCTTCTGGAACGCAATAAACTTTCGTTTCTCTGCTTATCGAGGGGACAAAGGCAGCCGAGAAGGAGATGCAGGAGGTCCTGTAAGTCGTCGTTATCCGTTCGCTTTAATGTTTGATAATCAATGTCGTCTAGCTCGGTGTTGAAGTAGATGAGCTGAATAAGACAATGGATGGATTAAAATTGGCTGTCCAGCCAGCCAAGGAGAAGCAAAACGCCACCAAAGAGGAGTGCAGTAAGCTCGAAAAGGACATGGACGAGTTCAAAAACAATAAGGAAGGCAAGATCAATAAATTGTAGGTGGGCGCTTCTTCCATCTTTTCCTGAAGCGCGCTGACCAGCTATGCAGGCCGAGATTAGCAAGCAGACGGCAGCTCCTCAGAAACAAGCTGTTGTAGTAAAGACTCAGCTGGCACGAGGAACATCAGACCGCTGTACTCAAGCTCGGTAGGGAAGCCTGAGCTTACTGCACTCCTCTTTAGCAGCCTTTTGCTTCTCCTTGGCTGACTGGACAGCCCATTTTAAACCATCCATCGTCTTATTCAGTTCATCTACTTCAGGACTGAGCTAGACGACATCGATTATCAAACATTGAAGTGAACGGATTATGGCGACTTACAGGACCTCCTGCATCTCCTTCTCGGCCGCCTTCATCTCCGGAAGAGAAACGAAAGTTTATTGCGTTCCAGAAGATCCAGACGGAACTGAAGAAGATTGGCAGGAAACTGTACGCTTGGGAATAAACAGCCGCTAATGAGAGGGTAGAGAGGGCGCAATATGATATCGAGAAAAAGAGATGGAAACGACAGGGGAGCCGGAGTTCATCCAGCTTAGGTGTGATCTCCTCAAGGAGAGACACCATCCCCCGCACGCACTTCTCCTTCATGCAGCTTGAATGTTATATGTCCGGATGGCTTGTTGTTTATGGCAATATCGGACTGTGTTTTAAAGAAGAGTTAGTTCTGGTGGCATCCAATAACATTTGTCGGACCCTACGAAGACCCACGAAGACCTGGTAGTGCCTAGAATCAATTTTTTGTGAATGAGTAGAAAGACAACTACTCACTGAAGCTTTGCAGTCGACACGAAATTCGTGAAAAGGCCGCGAAGGAATGAATTCAGCATGGTTGGTCAGATTAGTATACCGTGGATAACCTTAAGACTTGGGGGAGATCCACCCTGGAGACATTGGGGGCACCGGCGGCAACTAACCCATGCAACCTATCCTAATGTCACTGGCCACCGGCCCGCCGGACAAGTTGACAAATTGAAAAAGAGTAATTAACTAATAAAACATCTCAACGAGCAGCCTACATACCGTACAGGCAGTGCTTTTGTTCGCGATCGCTTGTGAAATGATTATCATCCCCGAGTCATCCATGACTGTCTTTGAATTCTCATAATATTATGTCTTATGGCCCTGCCATATGGTACCCAGTGGTTCGCTTCCAGCCGTACCAGGAACACCTGATTATCCCCCATGCGTGTCATGCTCGCCGCTGGTATAAATATGCCTTCAATCCATCATTATGATCTGGCGTCTCTTCACCCATCACAGGGATGCATCAAGTCCACCTTGCCGTGCTCCTCGGCTTTGCCGCTTTCGCTACAGCTTTTCCATCACCTTTCACTGCCCAGAACGACCACCGCTCATCCAAAGATGCCAGAGTCCTCATCCTTGGAGGAGGCGTCACTGGTGTTATCGCTGCGCGCACATTGCACCGTAAGGGCATCGACGACTTCCTAATCGTCGAAGCACGCGATCAGCTAGGCGGAAGGATGCAGGACTATACAATTGGCGTCCCTGGCAAGCAGTACACGATCGAACTCGGCCCTAATTGGATCCAGGGAACGCAGACCGGCAACGGGCCAGCTAATCCCATTCTGACGCTCGCTCGAAAGCACCACGTCAAGAACCAGTATAATGATCTTGATGGCAGTATGAGTACGCGTACCATTCCGTTGTTATCATTGTCTGGACTCATCACTGGTGAACAGCAACTTACGACTATAATGGACTCAAAGACTATCAAGACATCTTGGACGCGTCAATTGATCAATTCACTCAAACCGGAGTTGTTGCAGGTATGGAATCGCGGCGTTCGTCAGCTTGCGTGCTCACTCCATAAGGGGAACGCGTCTTGACGCAGCAGGTTGACCTCAGCCTCCAAAGCGCGTACGGCATCACTGGCGCAACTCCAAAGAACATGTACGAAGCAGCCTGTCAGTATTATGAAGTCGACTGGGTATGTAAATCTTTCCTATCCAAGCCTTCTGCGTTCCTTATATCAAACCCGTCAGGAATGCACGTATTTCTTTCTTAGACGTCTTAATCATGCTAATCATTGCAATCCCAAATCCATTAGTTGCACAGGTAAGAGGACTCGATTATGCTACTGATTGTGATTCTCACTGGTCTCGTACTAGTCCCCAGACCAGAATTCGTGGATAGCATCGGCCTGGGTATATATACATCATTCTAGTGTGCACTTACCATCGCCTGACTGTCCAACAGAACAACAACTTCACGTTTGACACCGATATGGGTGGTTTCTCAGAGGACAACAACCTCTGCATCGACCAGCGTGGTTTCAAAACCATAATCCAGGCCGAAGCTGCCGAGTTTCTTCAACCCGAGCAAGTCTCCCTGAATTCCGTTGTCACAACGATCGCATACAGCGAGGATGGGGCGACGGTCACACTAGAAGATAATACTACCCTCGCTGCGGACTACGTGATTTGCACGTATAGTGTTGGGGTACTGCAATACGGTGATGTCGCGTTCGAACCTGCTCTTCCTTCGTGGAAAACGGAAGCTGTTCAAAGCATGGTCATGGTATGTCTCCCCAAGCCTAATATCTTCGACGACTTAACTGTCCCTAGGCTACATATACCAAAATCTTCCTGCAGTTCGAAGAGAATTTCTGGTTCGATACTGAGGTACGGATGGACATCGGCGTGAAATATTTATCTGATGTTTCCGGAATAGATGGCCATCTATGCAGACAAGGAACGGGGGAGGTATCCGGTCTGGCAGAGTCTTGACCACGTCAAGTTCTTTCCTGGCTCTGGTCTCGTCTTTGTGACCGTCACCGTAAGTCCGCATGCTCTATATACTTTTGTCGCTGATTCCAGGGATATTCAGGGTGATTTCTCACTGCGCGTCGAGGGCATGGAAGATTCAGATGTTCAAGAGGAAGTTATGGAAGTCCTCCGAGCCATGTACCCCAACACCACTGTTCCTGATCCTGTCGCTTTCTATTTCAAACGCTGGAACGCAGACCCTCTCTTCCGTGGCTCCTACTCCAACTGGCCTCCTTCTTTCCTTCCCGGTCACTCAGAAAATCTGAGGGCTTCGGTAGACAAGAGACTCTGGTTTGCGGGCGAAGCTACGAGCTTGAAGTATTACGGTGCGTGTTTGTCCTGACTGTGGTTTGGTTGTTCATGAAGGTTAAATATGTGTGCGTAGGTTTCCTTCATGGTGCGTATTTCGAGGGGTTGAACGCTGGAGAGGAGATCGCCAAGTGCGTTGAGGACCCTGTATGTGTCGGGCGGCAGCATTTGAATAGTGTGCTTGATGCTTCCCCTTATCCGTTCGTGTCTATCACACCTTAAGTGTTTATATTCGGACCATGTTGTCGTCACCTTCGTTTTCGAGCACCGATGGTGTTGTTGAGCATTGGTTCAAGGATGGATTAAGTATTCATGTAAAGGAACGAACATCGGCGTGTCTACTTCCTGACCTAGTACCCGGGTAGCTCCGTTTGCCAGGTGGCGTGGCGGCACCTTCATGCAGAAGCCTCGAAAGCGTGCCACTGGGGTGGAAAAACAATGAAAATTCAGTGGGTTTAGGATGAAATCCAGCGCATTCATAACTGAACTTACCATCAAGGGTATGATTGACGGTTGAAAGTGACTGCGTTTGACAGTCTTCATATGCGTTATGATCTGTTCAGCTGCAAGCACGCTAACATGGTTGGATTCAAGCCAATAATGATGAGGATGAAGGTAATGGGCATCGTGCTTGGTAGATGTTACAAATCAATAATTAGCGCTGCCTCATGGAATCCATGCCTGCGATGGCATATAACAGTGATTGTCGTTGCTGATATTCTACTAGTGAGGAACCAGCCACACAACCGGTGAGTACTGGTCATTTGTTCCCTCATTTTCGATGATGAATAGCATCAGAGCCAGACAGGCAGCTTACCGGAACGAGCTATGTCTTCCGAAACCCTTGCGCGGCCGAACATTAAGGAAGCTTTGACTTCTTATTCTGAAGACCCTGCGACGCCGACCACCGAAGAAGCTCTACCCCAAGTGCAACTCAAAAGACCAATTCCGAAGCACAAATTCGAGGGGCATAAGGATATTGTTTGGAGTTTCGTCTTCTTGCACGACAACGCTCACATCGTGAGTGGTTCGGAGGACGGCACGATGCGCAAGTGGAACTGCGACACAGGACTTCTTGTCGGGGAACCATGGCAAGGCGACGGAGGGTCGATATGGTCAATGGCACTTTCGCCGGATGGAAGGACAATTGCGTGTGGGAGGGAAGACGGAAGCGTTCAGCGGTGGGATACCGATGGACAGATGATTGAAGGCGTTTGGACGCGTCATAGCGGGAATGTGCAATCACTGTCATGGTCTCCCAGTGGAGAACACATTGCAAGTGGGTCCGGGGAAGGAACAATCCTGATTCGAAAAGTGGAAAATGGAGAAATTGAGGTGGGCCCGATCGAATCGAAGCAGGAACAGGTGCTTGGTCTTGCGTATTCACCTTCCGGGGAAAGAATCGCATCAGGCGGGAGGAACAAGACAATTTGCATTTGGGACACGAACACGGGCAAACTTGTCATCGGCCCCATCAAACGACCAGGCTCACAAGAGGTGTTCTCTGTGGCGTGGTCACCTGACAGCACAATGCTTTACTCCGCCTCAGGCAACTTCGCACGTGTTTTTGACTGCACAGGCAAAGAACTTTATCGCTTCAAGCACGACCATGACCTGTATTGTGTCGCCCTTTCACCCAAACACAATGTTTTGGCGTGCGTGGGAAATAAAGGTATTGGACAGCTATGGAACACAGTGTCCCATCAGCCACTCGGCCAGCCATTCACTCAGGAGGATCGCACAACATGTGTTTTATTCTCTCGAGATGGGAGATACCTCGCATATGTCGGAGAGGACAGAAAACTCACTCTGTGGGTGGTTGGGGAGGTACCTCACGAGCTTCGAATTCCAGTACGTGCTTTCACACTCATACTACAATGTAACAAGTTACACAGCAACCCCAGTCGCCAACACCGTCTTGCCTTGAAGTCACCATCGTCCCTCTTCTCCAGACTTGCAAACAAATCCATGACATCCTCGCACTTCCTAAAAACAGTCATCTATACTCTCGCATCTTTCGCTCTAGATTCGACTCGGCTGCATCAGCTAGAAGACTCTGTAGTCGTACACACCACTCTCGCAATCTCGCCCACCAGCTAACCTGGTATTCTGCCGCATTAAAGTGCATTAGACGTGCAAACGTATACGACAATGACGTCCTCGACGCGTTCTGGGCTTCATTTGCACTCATGTCTGAGAACGACGGAAAGAACCGCCATCACCTCGAAGCAGCAGGTCTTCCAGATTTCGTAGATGAGTTTGTCCGCAAACGCCTATACGAGGACAACGTCGACACCCATGGCTGGCCTAACGAATCTCCTATCAATTGTCTTGCATTGTGGTTACTTTGGTTCACGAGTACAGAAGGTATGCCCACCCCTCTTCCTCAACACCACCCCACCAATATACTTTCAGAACGTCTCAAGGCCGAGACTACCGCCCGCCGCAACGAGATCATCAGACTCGTCCTCCCTTTTGTCATCGTCCCCTTTCATGTAAGCCATATTCACTCATTCAAGTCCACCTCATAACGCCCTCCCTAGTACCCATCAGCCCATGCTCCCCATAACCACTTCGCCATGCCCCTCACCGACAACTCCGACGGCCACCTTCGTCAATCCATCCTCCCCGCATATGGTGCTTTCCCCCTCTATCGCTCCGGCAATGCTCGTACCGCCCACTTCTATGACCGCACCAATCTAGAGATAGGCACCCCACTCGCATCCACGGCAGCAAAGCTCATCTACTTCTCCCATCGTCAAGTCACCTCCATCGGCATTCCCATCCACCTCCCTCTCACTCGTCAGCACGCCATCCAACTCGGTTGCAGAGATCAGATCGGCCCCACCCAAGAAGACATCCACGAGCTCAATCAACATAATGTTGTCAGGCATCTTTCTGCTAATGCGTGGGACGACGCCAATGACGATGCACTCTCTGCCAGCTCACAACTTGATGATGATTGGTACCGTCTTACAGATTGTATACACCCTATGGAGAAATCATCCCTCAAGAACACCCACTACACCCACGGCTCCGCAACAGGCCTCTGGCAAGGCCGCATCCTAGTTCGTGTCCCTCCTCCTTCACATTTCCTCTCACCTCACCTCGCTAACTCAATAGGTACCAAATGACAACGCATTCGCCACAATCCTTCAACACGTCCAAATGCCCGAAGAATTCACAGAACAACAGCTCTTAAACCATACCCCGCTCTTCATGCGTCTTCGTGAATACCACTGTGTAGACCCGCAGGATCCCGTACCGACTGGTGGTGCTAATGATGGGTTTGATGATGGGATTTCAAATGCTTGGATACCCAAGGGCGTGGAGGTCACCGAGGATATGGTAAGTCTGACTTCTTTTCACGCAAGGAATCGCCGTCGATCCTATTCCTATTCCTTCAACACCAACACCAATACTAATATTTTCACAACAGCACGAAGGCACACTCAAATTTCAACACCACGATCGCACATACACATACGAAGCCTACCACCCAGGCTCAACGAACTCCCATGACGAAGCTACGTGTCGTGGATGTCAGTTCCGTGGGACGTGCGATGTCGTTTATAGGGAACATGATGATCAGTTTTTGGCGGAGCGGTCTCAGGGTGTCGTTGAGAACGATGCAGATGTGGATGTGGATGTGGATGAGAGTGAGGATGAGGAGTACTGTGTTACGAGGAAATGTAATGGTGTGCTTGATATCGCACTCGTTGGCGAGGTAAGCTCTACCAGTCTCTACCTAACCTACATGTCCTCATTCCTCTCCTCACCACAGACAGACTTCAAACACGGCCAAGCATGGAATCACTACAGATTCTACGGACGCGTACGTGAATGGGACGGACTCGTCGCTCTCGTTCGTATACCTGCACACCCACACCCAACAACCCAAGGTCTCGGAGTCTGGGTTTTCAGCGGGTATATCGTCGGAGGCAATAACTTCGTCGGGACTTGGAGGGAGTTGGGGGATGTGGACCCCGTGGTTCCGACGCTCGAGAGCTCGTTTGCCATGACAAGGAGGGAGGACGTGCATTCGTAAGCGGCGAGGGGTCGCGATGAGGGGGTGTCCGCGACACTGATACGCCAAAGAACGCCACTATGATACGCACCCAAGGAAGGGCCACTCATACCCCGCACGCGGACAATCTAGGATCCAAGAAAGACGAAAGCCGCTCATGATCATCATGACATGACACGCCACGCCACGCTATTCATTGACTTGACTTAGCTTGACTTGACCTGTCCCAAGTTACACCCAACCCAACTAACATAACTTTATTCTGCTTCGACTCATGCATTCTATTGCCAACTCGACTTGACTTGGGCGCCATGTACATACCCCATTCCCAATGCACCGTTGTACTATCACCATCAACAACTTGGATGTAGATCCATCTTGCGTTTCCTCCCACCGTGATTACATACATACATACATACCATGTTTCGTCATCATTATTCATGAAGAAATGTGTGTGTAGGTTTCCTTCATGGCGCATACTTCGAGGGGTTGAACGCTGGAGAGGAGACCGCCAAGTGTGTTGAGGACCCTGGATGCGCTGGGTGACAGCATTTGCATAGTGTGCTTGATGCTTCACCCTATCCATTCGTGTCTATCATCTCTTAGGTGTTTAGATTCAGTCCATGTCGTCGTCACTTTGTACAATGTCGTTTTCGAGCACCAATGGTGTTTTTAAGGATTGGTACAAGGATAGATTAAGGATTCATGTAAAGGAACGAACATCGGTGTACCTACTTCCTGTATAGCTCCGTTTGCCAGGTGGTATGGATAACATCAACGACCCCTTGGCCAGGAGGCACCTTCACGTGAAAGCCTCGAGAGCGCGCCATTGGACGGAGAAAGAATGAACATTGTGTGGGTTTAGGAGCGTATCCATAACTGAACCTACTATCAAGGGTATGATTGGCGGTTGAAAGTGTCTTCATATGTATTAAGACGCGTCCAAGTGCCAGCACACTAGCATGGTTGTATTCAAGCGAATGATGATGAGGATGAATGTAATGGGCATTGTGGCTTGGAAGAATGGAACCCGTTACAAATCAACTATTAGCGCTGCCTCATGGAATCCATGCCTGCGATGGTATATAAGACTTATTGTCGTTGCTGACTTTCTACCAGCGAGAAACCACCCAAACAACCGGTGAGTGCTGGTCAATTGTTCGCCTCATTTTCGCTGACGAACAGTATCAGAGCCAGAAAAATACACAGGCAGCTTACCGGAACGAGCTATGTCTTCCGAAACCCTGGCGCGGCCGGGAATCAAGGAAGCTTTGACTTCTTATTCTGAAGACCCTGCGACGCTGACCACCGAAGAAGCTCTACCCCAAGTGCAACCCAAAAGACCAATTCCGAAGCACAAATTCGAGGGGCATAAGGATATTGTTTGGAGTTTCGTCTTCTTGCACGACAACGTTCACGTCGTGAGTGGTTCGGAGGACGGCACGATGCGCAAGTGGAACTGTGACACAGGACTTTTTGTCAGGGAACCATGGGAAGGCGACGGAGGGTCGATATGGTCAATGGCACTTTCGCCGGACGGAAGGACAATTGCGTGTGGGAGGGAAGACGGAAGCGTTCAGCGGTGGAATACTGATGGACAGATGATTGAAGGCGTTTGGACACGTCATAGCGGGAATGTGCAATCACTGTCGTGGTCTCCCAGTGGAGAACACATTGCAAGTGGGTCCGGGGAAGGAACAATCCTGATTCGAAAAGTGGAAAATGGAGAAATTGCGGTGGGCTCGATCGAATCAGAGCAGGGTTGGGTGCAATCTCTTGCGTATTCACCTTCTGGGGACAGAATCGCATCAGGCGGGGAGAACGAAACGATATGCATTTGGGACGCGAAAACGGGCAAACTTGTAGTTGGCCCCATCAGTGGACTGGGGGATTGGGTGTATTCTGTGGTGTGGTCGTCCGACGGCACAAAACTTTACTCCGCCTCAGACGAGTTCGCACGTGTTTTTGACAGCAACACAGGCGAAGAACTCTATCGCTTCAAGCACGACCATTCCCTGTATTCTGTCGCCCTTTCCGAATCACCCAAACACGATGTTCTGGTGTGCGTGGGAGATCAAGGTATTGCACAGCTATGGGACACAAAGTCCCATCAGCCACTCGGTCAGCCATTCAGCAAGGATCGCAATGGCATTATGTGTGTCTCATTCTCTCGAGATGGGAGATACCTTGCATGTGGCGGATCGGACAGAAAACTCACTCTGTGGATGGTTAAAGAGATAGCTCCTCAGCTCCCAGTACGTACTTTTACACCCATACTTCGGCGTGACAAGCTACACCACAGGAAAATCCACCCCAGTCACGAACACCGTCTCTCCTTGAAGTCAGTACTCTTGCATTTGACTGTCTTCCTTCCCTTGCTCACAAAACTATCACAGGTCAACATTACAAATCCTTGTGCGCAATCGGGGAGTGATGATTATCATGGCGACTTTTTTCAGGTAAGCCTCGTGTTTCATCATGCGAAGGGCATCAGTATTGATTGTAAGGATTCGAAGTCTTATCGTCCTTCGGCATCATCTGGCCCCTCTCGTCGATCCCGGCGTCCTCACCCTTCCCTGGCTCGCCGCCTCTGGAACTTTTTCACCCCCTCTCCAGCAAGCAACTCCATTGGGCTGCAACAATGCCTCAAGCACACAGGTGTCTTTGCACGGCCCACAGCACCACAGCCTGTAACAGTCGCCGCCGCACAAAAAACGAAGGTAAGCGATGTATTAGGTGTCCCTCGTTCTGCTATATACATAACCGAATGTCCAGAGGAGATATATAGCGCGTGCCCCTGGGAAGACTAATGTTCAGACTGGTCAGGCGTCTTCAGCGGTAGCTCAGCCTGCAGCACAGCCATCGTCGATCCCTCAGTCACAGACACAACCTCAGCATCAGGTTCAGACGGTGACACAACAACCTGCCCAACAAGAAGACCATGGTTGTTGGGACAATTTTTGCCTTGCACTTGGGTGCATTTCACGCGCCACGCGCACCGTTATCTCTGTTGGTCAGGCATGCCTCAGCGGCAGCTCAGCCTGCAATGCAGCCATCTTCGGCCCCTCAGTCACACCCACAGTCTCAGCCTCAGGTCCAAACAGGCGACACAACAACCTGCTTAAGAAGAAGACCACGGTTGTTGGGGCAATTTTTGCCTTGCACTCGGGTGCATTCCACGCCCCACTTGCACTGCTGCCTCCGCTACTCAGCCTGCTGTCTCAGAGTCGTGACATAACTCCAGCGTGCGTTTCCTGTCCCTCCCTGTTTGTATCTCAATCTGTGTACAATGACTTTGCTTCAGTAGTGCCTAATCTTTGATACGCAATTTGCACTTACTCGCTTATCTAGTTGTTTGGGTTTGACTTTTTACATATGTTCAAATGTTGGTTTCGTACGGTACCAGTCTCCCGAGATCTCATACATATCTTGTTGACGCTCCATTCCAAGTGTTTTAATTCCAAAGGTAGCAGTATGTTTGTCTGCCCTCAGGCGATGATTGAACTCGTTTTGTCATTGTAGGCACCTGTAAGCCTGCGTAAGCCGATTATTGAGCATCGAAGGAAAAGAGCTCACGTCGAACAGGGAATGTTTGGAATGACAACTAGAGGTTGATGGCTAGATGGCTTGTGAGTACTTCAGTCTGCATTGTAATCGCTAGAGGGTCCGTTGTGTTTATTGGTGGTTGTGTGTTACGGAGTAGAGCAATCTGAACGGATCGAGTGGTGGAGTACTTAACTGCATCACCAAGAGATTGCACTGAAATTCTTCATCTTAAGATGGTTACGTTCACAGGTGAGGTTATAGCATATATATTGACCTAGATACATTCCATGCGTACGAGGATATCTTATAAGAGATCGTCGTAACGATGGTGTCTGAATATGTTGTAAAATGGTACAGTATGTCAAGCAATACAAGCTCAGATAAATTACACATAAAGTAATATACAATCCATAATGATGATCCTGCGGTCCGAACAATGAGAGAATGCAAATTTGTCTATCTTGTCCTAGTGCATTGAAGTAAGATCTCCCTGAATCGGTTGCTCCAACCTCTTGCACCAATCCCAGTAAGACTCGGGCTCCGGAGAGTCAAATTGGGAAGTGGAAGGTGCAGGCATACCTGCATCAAGGGCTGCGTATCCATGATCGGGGGGTGCAAGAGAAACCGGGGAGCCAAAAAGGTCCGTGTCACCTTCCCTCTCTTGGGAGGTAATCGGCGTGGGGAGCACACCAGAGGGTTGGTTTGGCACCTGGACACTGGATCGCAGATCAGGCAGGGATAGGCTGTTCTGCGCGAATACAGGGAAGGGTGTGACCTTCTGAGTCATAGAGTTCAGTCTTGGGACCTCAACAACGGGTTGCGCGGTGGCGGAAGAAAATTTCGGTTCCGTTACAGACGAGGGTAGGGCTTGCTGAGTCGCCAGTCTTGTCCCTTTGAATGTGAACGGACCTTGGGGTACGCTGACCGAGGTCTGTGCCACGAAGGTACTAGTGGCCAAATTCACAGGTGCAGCAGCGCAAAATGTTTGAGCGGAAATTTTGGATTTTTCCTGGTTCTTGGCACACTGCTTGGATTCCGCATGGCGCTTGAGCCCATCACCGCGACTAAAACTAATAAGAATCAATATATCAGCCCCATAATCACATTTGATAGCAGCAGGGTACTCACTAGTGGCCACAGTCTGGGCACAGCAAACGGTTTGAGCGGTTCTGATGTTTATTCGAACCCTTGTGCTCGTGTACGCTGCCTTCCTTCAGGCATATCCCTGCACACTGTTCTTTCAAGCATTGAAACTTAATTTCTCCGTCCTGAATGACTCGTTTCTAATGAAACAGCTGTCAGTGGAATGGTGAGAACCAAATAAATAAATTCGACTCACAAATTCTGGATCGTCATCAGGGCGAATGCGCTTCTTTCTTGCCGCCCCACCACTATCCACCGCCTTGCGCTTGGTGGGCCGCACTGAGCTGGAGTTCCCCTCAACTGCGCCTTCAGATGGCGCCTGGTGCACAAGTCCCTGGTCGAAATGTTGGTCGTAACCAGTTGCTTGCATTTGGGGTTGCACCATGGAGGGTGCAGAAGGGCACTGCTGCATAATCAGCGCCTGAATTTCTTCCTGTGAGTGCGAAGCCAGCCAATGTTTCACCTCCTCAGGGAGTGGAGGCAGCTGCGCTTGCATGACTGGAGCGTGAAAAGCAGCAGCAATGGGCTGCGCCTGTGGGGGAATCGGGTAGTCATACAGTGGATATGAGGACATGTACGGCTGATGTAAATAAGTAGTAGGTGCCGGCCCATGCGCAACACGGCTTTGATTCATATTCATCGGTGGAGGGTATGGTCGGAAACGTGGCTGAGGCTGGAGCTGGAGCTGGGATTGATTACCAGGCTCATGCTGGTAAAAGTCTTGCGTTCGCCGAATCGGGGACAGGGCCTTGTTGCGCTGAAGAGCAGCGCCGAAATTGTGGTTCTCGTATTCGGCCGCATTGTCTAGAGTGTTCGACACGAAGACGGTTTGGCCCATCTGAGCTGGACGTTGGTCTATCATTGGATCGGCTTGAGAAGGTAAAGAAACGGGGTATGGTACGGTCTTTGCTTGTGGTAGGACCAAGCAAGTTACAGAATAGGAAAGGTGGTAGAGCACAAGTTAGACACTTGGATGTGGAAGAGAAAATGCGATTCGTGGTGAAGAGGACGAAGGGGACACGAGTACCACTATTTATATTGATGGGACACCCGCTTCAAGTGAATAAAGTGGAGGACTTACGCTGCGGCGCGTCCCTCCCCTTTCTTCGCGTTCTGGTCCATAACTTGTTGTCCAGGCAAAGCGGACAGAGCGCATGAATTCAAAGGGATGCATCCACCATCCTTTCACGGAAGCAAATTCTGTTAACGGACATTAGTAGACCACCCAGGTATTCCCAGCACGATTGTGGGGATGTTCAATTCGATCGTTGATTGTCGATTTTCAGAAGGTTTGGAGGCTTTCTTCCTGGGAGGACATGTATTGAGTTATGAACAATATTAAAATGCGACGCGCTGGAACTAAATCACAGAGTACTTTCCCCTTCGGTTGTGCAAATTATCTGCGTGCATAGGGACTTGTCGTATTCCCCTGATGCTGCTTGCAGTCATCAGCGTCAAAATTGCATACTTGAGAATCTGATTGGCAAAATTTATCAATACAACACTATTAGACAGGGGATCGCATGCTTATTGATACCAAGATAAAAATATCATGCCCAACCACCAATAGAAGGACGCGTCGCGTCTCTGATCGCCAAGAATAGGCCATGCGGACATCGAACAGTTATCTCAACACCTTAGCAACCCATTCAACACATCTCTCCTCTATCACAGAGCAGTAAGTCATTGTGCTCTTAACAAACAGATACAACTTACTGCTGCCAGATCAGAACATTCATATTAGATCCACATTAAATTTCGACACTAGGATTGCAAGCCAGAGAAATAGATAATGAGCGCGATCAACAACGCACGGTGGATACCGACGGTGCACATTTGGCAATGTGCCCAATTCAAGAATAATAGACAAACAACACAAACAGGGAATAACGCGAAGATGGGCAACTTACCAAAAGCAGATGAAACCAATGAACACCCCACCATGACGGCTTGGCTTACGCGTTCAGCGTCTGCAAGTACAGGGTTAACTTCGGATCACGCCAAGGGATCACGGGAGAAAATGTGAATGCAATCAAGTCAAGGGCGACGAGGAACCAGTCTCATGAGTCGCCTTGCAGATGGAGTGTCCATCGCAGAAGGTAAGTTCGCCGCGGACCTGCAGAATTTGGTAAGTACCACACATTGGCTTGACATTTAATTTGACATGAAATTGATTTGTGTAGGAATATATTGTCTCTCCGCCATGGGCTTGGGCATTCCACGGGTCAAAGTATATATGAAGTTCCGATGAAACAGAACAAACGCAGTATAAAGGGGCTGCACAAATCAACGTCCATCATTCCCAGGCGCGGCGCATTTTCTAAGCGTCCATAAGGTCAGGACGGGTGGAGAATGATGCACATTTTCGTGTACATTCTCACACTTCAAATCACATCCCCGTTAAAAGGGATCTTCAAAGCGCATTGAGTCGTACAGACCAGGCAGCTGACTCCATCCCCAGCAAAAGTATGTGCCAAGGCACTGACTAGCATGGCAAATGACTTACCAGTGTTCCCGAGCTAGGCGCAACGCTCCGATCGAGCGCATCAACATTAAAGCTCAGGTGATTGTGGCAATCTCGTTGTGGGTTAACATAGTCGAGCACTCGCTCAACCACATTACTGATGACATAGCTACATCAAGTGTAATCAGCGTTTGCGCCATTCCATCCTCACGAAAACCCAACTCACCGATGGACCTCGTGCGTACTAAAGGCCTTAATACAGTGTTCTTCTAATATCTCCTTCTCACCTTGTCCACGTTTCGCAAACCGACGTAGACGAGACCCAGTCGAACTTTGCAAGGTTAAAGTCTGGTGACAGAGGGGGTATGTCGTGGATGTTTCGGCTGTCGGTAATCTGGACGTCATCTATCTAGATGATGCGCGCTTGGTCATATGCTTTGTGGTCCGAATATCAGCTCTGTGGAAAAATTTAATCCAAACGGAGACACCCACCCCAGAGTGCCTGAGGTTCCCATGGCTAAGGAATGGTCTCCAACAATGGTCTGGTGCGCTGAGCGACTGGTGATGTGCTTGTTCATGAAGGTGAAGTACAGGGTTCCTTCAGGCCCATGTGAATAATTAGTGAGTATAATTGGTGCTAAACCCTGTCACGTCGTAGTCATCTTGTACAGCAAACTCGTCGAGCACTAAAATCGGATTTTTGGAGAGTGCGTAGGAAACTACTAGGGTAGAGGTGGATGTCGGCCAAGACTCGTTGAACAACGTAGATCAGTCTCAAATGCTTAGTCAGCACATGTCATAGTACTTGCGCTTGAACTTTAATTAAATGGACCACCGTGTTGGAGTCTAATATTCCCGCTCATTCTTTGCCATGGGTGCGTGGCTGGGACACGACGTACAATAAACCTGCGCCAACATATTACCGGTTATGAAGGGGAAACCGATCGTCCGATCACTCGACTAACCTCTGGAGTCTCAATCTTAACGTGATCGGGCCAAGACTTGTTGACTTCGGTGCATAATATGGTCGCCTCCCTTACCAGCTGTAATGGCAGCCCCTAATATTAAATCGGAACAGAACATCGTAGCCATCGAATTCGATCGGGGTTCAGATGTCTCCTTACCTGTCTTGGTCCAGGTAACACCGTACACAACCATGCTGCTGGATTCTAATTCTTATTATACTCTCACTAATCCCCAAACGGATCGTATCGGCATGGGTTTGTATAATGTCAGCACTCTTCAACTTTCAATCCGACTGTTCTGCATGTCTGTGCGGATAGGTGCGTTTTCATCCATGCTTTCACCTGCGGACTTCCTCAAGAACAGCCGTCATTCAACATATTCACAGGAGAATGCCTCTCCCCATCCGTCACATTAGCATGCATGGCAATGGCGGCGAGAATGATCGTACAGTAATCATACAGGAATATATTATGTGTACAGTGATGAAGTTGACCTATTCGCTGTCCGCTCGACTACCGACGTGCCATCATGGAACCGTGTTCGGAACAGTACGTTTGCATTTGTGAACAGGCCCTCCTTCAGTGAGACGACTATAAATTGGGAGCCCTTGAAATGAGTTCGGAATAGGTGGCCAATATGTTAGGTATGAGAGAGGTCGAGAGCGGCATCGATTTCATCAAGAATGTACATGGGTGCCGGCTTGAACTGCCGTGATGAGGGAAAGTGCAATCAAGGAGCTGCGCAACCCTCATCAGTCACATTATTTTACTGGTAACTGTTTCGTACCGTTGGCCGCCACGCAGTTCGGTTAGACTTTGTTTCCAGACAGTCCCCAGTTGCACTTTCACCTCAAGTCCCTGCATCGAGTCTTGACCTTCTGGGGGCTGAAGTTTGGCGAAGTTGTCAGGCAGCAATTCAGCAAAGATACCGCCAACGTCGCTTCAAATGCGGATGAGTGATGACGGGCTGACAGCGAAGGGTTCATCATACCCATTCACTTTCTCCTTCTGGAGGGCATTGCGTTTGGATCGATCCAGCTTCTCTATGGCGTCCTCAATCTTTTCGTTGTCCTTCAGAACTGTGGCCGACATCTTCTTGAGGTCCAATTCATTCAAATCAGATCAGTGTTTTGCTGAAAAGTCAAAGACTTACGTGTCAATCATGTTCATGACCTTCAAATTGACTTGCTTTTTCATCCCCTTCTGCTTCTTCCTAAGCTCGTCCGCCTTGGCTTGCAATGAAGGCATGTCTTGGTCAAACTCATACTGTGAGCCGGGTTTGCCGAACGACGTTGAGTAGGTTCAAGAAAAGAATACGGCAATACTCACTGATATTCATCCCGAATCCACTCGTGCTACTTCTCCAAGTCGGTCACAAACTTGGCCTGCATGACTTTATCCATTTCAACATCGTGTTCCAACCCTTTCAACGCGTCGGATACCCCCTTCTTCTGCTCACGAATAGCGTTCTCCAGGTCCTCGAGCTCGTTATCGAATTGAGGCAGCATTGCCCGTTCCTCCTGAAGCTTGTGCTCCGCTCTTGCGTGGTCCGCCTATGTCGCATGAGAGGAATCTGCTAGGACACTGAAATCGGAGAGAATCGCACCTCGTGCTTAGCAAGCTTAGCACTGAGCGTTGTCGTGTCCTTGTTAAGCTTGGCGATTTGGGCGTGAGCACCTTTGATGCTCCCTTCGGCCTCCTTGACGTCCTTCTCCATTAGCGAGCAGAATAAGAAATGCAAAGGCTTCCCTACCGAGCTTGAGTACAGCGGTCTGATGTTCCTCGTGCCAGCTGAGTCTTTACTACAACAGCTTGTTTCTGAGGAGCTGCCGTCTGCTTGCTAATCTTGGCCTGCATAGCTGGTCAGCGCGCTTCAGGAAAAGATGGAAGAAGCGCCCACCTTCAATTTATTGATCTTGCCTTCCTTATTGTTTTTGAACTCGTCCATGTCCTTTTCGAGCTTACTGCACTCCTCTTTGGTGGCGTTTTGCTTCTCCTTGGCTGGCTAGACAGCCAATTTTAATCCATCCATTGTCTTATTCAGCTCATCTACTTCAACACCGAGCTAGACGACATTGATTATCAAACATTAAAGCGAACGGATAACGACGACTTACAGGACCTCCTGCATCTCCTTCTCGGCTGCCTTTGTCCCCTCGATAAGCAGAGAAACGAAAGTTTATTGCGTTCCAGAAGATCCAGACGGGACTGAAGAAGATTGGCAGGAAACTGTACGCTTGGGAATAAACAGCCGCTAATGAGAGGGTAGAGAAGGCGCAATATGATATCGAGAAAAAGAGATGGAAACGACAGGGGAGCCGGAGTTCATCCAGCTTAGGTGTGATCTCCTCAAGGAGAGACACCACCCCCCGCACGCACTTCTCCTTCATGCAGCTTGAATGTTATATGTCCAGATGGCTTGTTGTTTATGGCAATATTGGACTGTGGTTTAAAGAAAAGTTAGTTCTGGTGGCATCTAATAACATTTGTCGGACCTTACGAAGACCCGCGAAGACCTGGTAGCGCATGGAGTCAATTTTTTGAGAGTGAGTAGAAAGACAGCTACTCACTGAGGCCTTGCAGTCGATGCGGAGGTCGTGAAATGGCGAAGGAACGAATTCAGCATGGTTGGTCAGATAAATACGATGCACCTGTCAAAACCTGTAAACCCATCCTACTCTGCCGCCAAAACTGAAAACAAATTTAATTAATTAATTAAACATTTCAACGCACTGACACCGTGACCTTGATCAGGCCTACCTGCATCTGACGCTAAATTCAGCACGGTCGTGTTGTGTTGCAGTAGCCCTGCTACTATTTGGCGCAATGACGGCTGTTTGGTGTCTGAGAAAGAAGAATGATCGATGTAAGTCCTTGGGGCCCTACAATATTATTTCTTCTGGACGCATCCAAGCCTTCCAACTTGAACCGAAGTTCACTTGGTTTGCTGTCAACATATGCACTGTAATGCCGTGGCTTAGTTTCAGTCGCCTGATGCATTGGTTATTGCGTCGCAGTTACCAACGGATCCAAAATTCTTCCGAACAGGCCTGAAGTGAAAATGGTCGGAGGGCTAGGCGGAGGACACCTGACTGAGCACTCCGATATACTACATGAGCTTGTCTCTCCTCGCAAATCGGATTTGGCCCTCGACATTCTCGATTTCTGCTTGCTCAGTCTCACCGATCACGGAATTTTCTTCCTTCTTGACTCGAGCGGTGAGTTATCCAGTGGTTTTCTGGAGACGATTGCCGTGGCTCATGATCTCATCCTTGGAGGAGGCATCACTGGCGTCATTCTGCGCGCACATTGCACCGCAAGGGCATTGACGACTTCCTGATCGTTGAAGCACGCGATGAGTTAGGTGGAAGGATGCAGAACTATACTATTGGAGTCCCTGGCAAGCAGCACACGGTCGAAGTCAGTCCTAATTGGATCCAGGGAACGCAGACCGGTAACAGCTAATCCCATTGTGACGCTCGCTCGAAAGCACCACGTCAAGAACCAGTATAATGATCTTCATGGCAGTATCAGTACGTGTACCATTCTGTGTTGATCATTTTGATTGGACTCATCGCTGGTGAACAGCGACTTACGACTATAATGGGCTTAAAGACTATCGAGAGTCCGTCAGCTTGCGTGCTCATATGTTCCAAAAGGGGAACGCGTCAAGACGGGGTAGGTTGACCTCAGCCTCCAAAGCGCGTACGGCATCACCGGTGCAACTCCAAAGAACATGTACGAAGCAGCCTGCCAGTATTATGAAGTCGACTGGGTATGTAAATATTTCCTATCTAAGCCTTCCGCGTTCCTAATATCAAACTCGTCAGGAATGCACGTATCCCTTTCTTGGACGTTTTAATCATGCTAATCATTGCAACCGTACATCCATTAGATGCACAGGTGAGATGACTCGATCACGCTGCTGATTGTGATGCTCACCGGTCTCGTACTAGTCCCCAGACCAGAATTCGTGGATAGCATCGGCCTGGGTATTTATATTTGATTCTAGTGCGCACCTACCATCGCCTGACGGTCTAACAGAACAACAACTTTACGTTTGACACCGATATGGGAGGCTTCTCAGACGAGAATAACCTCTGCATCGACCAGCGTGGTTTCAAAACTATCATCCAGGCCGAAGCTGCAGAGTTTCTTCAACCCGAGCAAGTCTCCCTGAATTCTCTTGTCACGACGATCGCATACAGCGAGAATGGGGCGACGGTCACACTGGCAGACGGTACAAATCTCACTGGGGATTATGTGCTTTGCACGTTAAGTCTTGGAGTACTGCAATACGGTGATGTCGCGTTCGAACCTGCTCTTCCTTCGTGGAAGATGGAAGCCATTCAAAGCATGGTCATGGTATGTCTGCCCAAGGGTGATATTTTCGAAAACTCACTGTCTTCAGGCTACATGTACCAAGATATTCCTGCAGTTCGAAAAGAAATTCTGGTTCGATACTGATGTACGGATGAACATCTACGAGAAATATTTCTCTGACGTATCCAGAATAGATGGCCATTTATGCAGACAAGGAACGGGGGAGGTATCCGATCTGGCAGAATCTTGACCACGTCAACTTCTTCCCTGGCTCTGGTCTCGTTTTTGTGACCGTTACCGTAAGTTCGCATGATTCGTGTTCTATGCACTTCTGTTGCTGATTCCAGGAAAATGTAGGGTGATTTCTCACTGCGCATCGAGGGCATGGAAGATTCAGATGTTCAAGAAGAAGTCATGGAAGTCCTCGGAGCCATGTACCCCAACACCACCATTCCTGCTCCTGTCGCGTTCCATTTCAAACGCTGGCACGCAGACCCCCTCTTCCGTGGCTCCTACTCCAACTGGCCTCTCGTTCCCAATCATTCTGAAAATCTGAGGGCTTCGGTAGACAAGAGACTCTGGTTTGCGGGCGAAGCTACGAGCTTGAAGTATTTTGGTGCGTGTTTTTTCTGACTGTGGTTCGCTTGTTCATGAAGGTTAAATATGTGTGTAGGTTTCCTTCATGGTGCGTATTTCGAGGGGTTGAACGCCGGAGAGGAGATTGCCAAGTGCGTTGAGAGCCCTGCATGCGTTGGACGGCAGCATTTGAATAGCGTGCTTGATGCTTCGCCCTATCCGTTTGTGTCTATCACGCCTTAGGCGTTGATATTTGGGCCATGTTATCGTCACCTTGTACAATGTCAATGTCATTTTCGAGTACCAATGGTGTTTTTGAGCATTAGTTCAAGGATAGATTAAGTATTCATATAAAGGAACGAACATCGGTGTGCCTACTTCCTGGCCTAGTACATGGGTAGCTCCGTTCGCGGATAACGACCCCTTGGCCAGGAGGCATGGCGACGCCTTCATGCGGAAGCCTCAAGAGCGTGCCACTGGGTCGGAGAAACAATGAAGATTGAGTGGGTTTGGATTGCAGCGAATAATGATGAGGATGAACGTAATGGGCATCGTGGCTTGGAAGAATAGCGCCTGTTACAAATCAATTATTAGCGCTGCCTCATGGAATCCATGCCTGCGATGGCATATAAGACTTTTTGTTGTCGCTGACTTTCTACTAGCGAGGAACCAGCCAAACAACCGGTGAGTACTGGTCATCTGTTCCCTCACTTTCGATGATGAACAGTATGAGAGCCAGAAAAACAGACAGACAGCTTACCGGAACGAGCTATGTCTTTTGAAACGCATGCGTGGCCGAACATTGAGGAAGCTTTGACTTCTTATTCTGAAGACCCTGCGACGCCGACCACCGAAGAAGCTCTACCCCTAGCGCAACCCAAAAGACCAATTCCGAAGCACGAATTTGAGGGGCATGAGAGAACTGTTTGGAGTTTCGTCTTCTTGCACGACAACGTTCACATCGTGAGTGGTTCGGTGGACGGCACGATGCGCAAGTGGAACTGCGACACAGGACATCTTGTCGGGGATCCATGGAAAGGCGACGGAAGGTCGATATGGACAATGTCACTTTCGCCGGACGGAAAGACAATTGCGTGTGGGAGGGGGGACGGAAGCGTTCAGCGGTGGAATACCGATGGGGAGATGATTGGAGGCGTTTGGACGGGTCATAGCGGGGATGTGCAGGCACTGTCGTGGTCTCCCAGCGGAGAACACATTGCAAGTGGGTCCAATGAGGGAACAATCCTTATTCGAAAAGTCGAAAATGGACAAATTGAGGTGGGCCCGATCGAGTCGAATCAGGACGGGGTGGAATCTCTTGCGTATTCACCCTCGGGTGACAGAATCGCATCAGGCGGGTACAACAAGACAATTTGCATTTGGGACGCCAAAACGGGCAGACTGGTCGTCGGCCCCATCAGACGACTGGGTCATTGGGTGACGTCTGTGGTGTGGTCATCTGACAGCACGAAACTTTACTCCGCCTCGGACAACTTCGCACGTGTTTTTGACAGCAACACAGGCAAAGAACTTTATCGCTTCAAGCACAACCATGTCTTCTATTCTGTCGCCCTTTCACCCAAACACAACGTTCTGGTGTGTGTGGGAGTTCGAGGTATTGCCCAGCTGTGGGACACAGTGTCTCATCAGCCACTCGGCCAGCCATTCACCCAGGAAGGTCGCGGAGATATTTATCATGTCTCATTCTCTCGAGATGGGAGATACCTCGCATATGGCGGAGAGGACGGAAAACTCACACTGTGGATGGTGAAAGAGATAGCTCCTCAGCTTCCAGTACGTGCTTTCACACTCATACTTCAACATGACAAGCTACACAGCAGAAACATCAACCCCAGTCACCAACACCGTCTTTCCTTGAAGTCAGTACTCCTGCATTTGACTGCCTTCCTTCCCTTTCTCACAAAACCATCACAGGTCGACGCTACAAATCCTTGTGCGCAATCGGGGAGCGATGATTATCATGGCGACTTTTTTCAGGTAAGCCTCGTATTTCGTCATGCAAAAGGCACCAGTGTTGATTATAAGCATTCGAAGTCTCATCATCCTTCGGCACCATCTGGCCCCTCTCGTCGATCCCAGCGTCCCCACCCTTCCTTGGCTCGCCGCCTCTGGAACTTCCTCGCCCCTTCTCCAGCAAGTGAGTCCATTGGGCTGCAACAACGACCCAAGCACACTGGTCTCTTTGCACGGCGCACAGGCCCACGGCCCGTAACAGTTGCCGCCGGAAGAAAAAAGAATGTAAGCAGTGTATTAGGTTTCCTTCGTTCTGCTAAATACATAACCGAATCTCCAGAGGATCTACGTAGCGCTCCCCCCTGGGAAGACCAACACTCAGACTGGTCAGTCGTCATCAGCAGCAGCTCATTCTGCAGCACAACCATCTTCGACCAATCAGTCACCGCCACAATCTCAGCCTCAGGTCCAGACGGCGACACAACAACCTATTCAACAAGAAGACTACGGTTGTTGGGGCAATTTTTGCCTCGCACTCGGGTGCATTCCACGTCCCACTCGCACCGTTGTCTCCGTTGGTCAGACATCCTCAACGGCAGCTCAGCCTGCAATGAAGCCATCTTCGACCCTCCAGTCACACCCACACTCTCAGCCTCAGGTCCAGACGGCGACACAACAACCTGCTTAAGAAGAAGACCATGGTTGTTGGGGAAATTTTTGCCTTGCACTCGGGTGCATTCCACGCCGCACTCGCATCGTTGTCTCCGTTGCTCAGCCTACTGCCTCCGAGTTGTGATAGAACCCTAGCGTGCATTTCCTGTCATTTCCTGTCCTGCATCTCAATCTGTATGTAATGTCTTTGATTTGACGATGCCTGATCCTTGTAATTTATGCTTACTCGCTTGCTACTTAGTTGTCTGGGTCTTTACTTACGGTCTCCGATATCTCATGTCTGGTTAACTCTATTCCATGTGTTAGTAGGTGTTCGAATTACGGTATGTTTCTGTCCTCCAAGAATATAGCAGTGACCAGCTCGCCTCTCTTGGAACACTCTAGATCCCCATGCCCAGCAATTGAGCTCATCGTATGCATACACAACGCTTCTTTGCATCAACATTACTTACCAAGGGGAGGAACATATCTTCCGCGATTCCTGTCTCAAAAGATTGTGTACCTTTTATTCTCTAACTTCTCCTCTCTAGATCTTCATCAGAACTTTTTCCGAGTCGTCTCTTTTGAAACTGTCGCCCTTTTGTCCTCTGTTGCACGCCTTCACCAGTGCCCTAGCCCCGCATCTGTGGAACCATCCCTGACTCTGCAGCAGCAGACACTGGCCCTGGACGTTGCAAGCGATATTACCTGGAACTGTCAGATCCATCCGCATGGCACACTATCCTTCTCTAGCGAACTGGTTAGTTTGTCTCCAACGTCTTTGTTCACCTATTCACCCTCTCAGAAAACATGTATAGACCCGGAGATGACAGCCGAGGTTCAAATCACGGTGTTCACACATGCCGGCGTACATGTGCGGACTCTGATGCAATTCCTTCCTGTGTGAAAACACTTTTCGAGCAAGCGCCACTCGCAGGTCACCTTGAAGGCACCTTCATGGAGCTCAACATGTATTTATCCACGAACAATGATGGGGAACCGCAATCGCACCTGATCGGCTGATTCTGTTCTGGGAAGCCACACTGGGGGCTGGGCATTGTTTAGCGGGATCGAAGGCGTTACGAGCGGTCACATCAGTACGTTTTTTCTTTTGTTCTGGCGACACTGCTTGACTGTTGTATAGAATATGCCATGGAAGCCGAGTATTGGTGAGATGTACGGTCGAGGTAATAACTTCACCTGCCTCCCGCAAATGAACAGTTCTAACACCTCTGTCCTCAGGGCACACATATTTCTTCCCACTAAAGGGGTTCAGGACGCACCAGGAGTTGTATCCGAGCGCCTGCAAGATAACTCTTGGACTTCACCGCGAACTGCAGGTAACGATCCTCCATACCTCTACCGGTGCGTTCTCTTGACGTGTTAACCACATTTGCTTACAACTCGGTCGAATAGATACAATCTTGAAATAGTTTTGGTTCCTTTTGACACAGATGAGCTCCAGCGAGCTCTGACCATCATAGAGTCTTTGTCTGTTCATAAATTGTACTGGGCAGGTTTGTTGATCCACATTTGAGGCATCGTCAACGTCAAAAAAAATTGATTCAACAACAAACGAAGAATCTGATTCAACCACAACTTGATGACCAATGCATAGGGGCATACGGTGCGGATGTTGCTTTCTTAATGTCGTTCGTTATTACAATCAGCGTCCATAGCCCGCTTAACCAGTATGGCGGTCATATGAACGTCTTCATTCAGATGCAGCTGACTTTTCCTACTAGCTCAAGCCAGGCTTTCTAATTTTTACAGTGAAATAGGCATGAGGCTTGGTACAAATCACACTGCTTATGCTGATGACAGCTTTATCGAAAGAAGAACGATATTCCAATTTTTCAATTTCGTCCATTTTGGTTCCGTCCACCCATGTCAGACAAATCAACAGCATCTGGGTTGACGACCGCCCGCGCTGGGAAATCCCCATGGATAGGCTGATGAGTCAGTGGAGTAGACCTGCAATCTATGTAAGTTGCTGATGCTAAATCGTAAAGAGTACATTTACATCAAAATGGACAGTCAACCGTCATGTTAGCCGTGGACATCAGTTTCCTCGCGGTGCTGGTGATCGGTCAACGACCTCCGGCACAGATCGTGTTATACTTTTCGTTGCTCTAGTCCATGGTTTCACTTGTTGTTTCTGTTCTTCTTGTGCAAAGCGGCAGGCACCAAGACAGCATAAACCGAGCAGTATGTCCAACTTTTTGCTCCCTTGTCACGCGACTGACTTGGCCAATCAAGACTGCATTCATGACGCGCATGACTCGGTCATTTCATGGCGAAGGGGGCCTTGCCATCATTTTCAGCTTACTGTATGCCCCTGTTATTTGGTGGTAAGCACCTTCACTATTTTCATAGCGCTGCGCGAGTGTTCCTCAATGAAATATTTACATTATACAGGATGATTTTCTTTTTTGTGACTTTGCGCTATCGCTCATTTTCCTATCTGCTAATGTCACGATATAGTGCACTGTAGGGTCAGCTTAGTTACTCATCATCGGGTTTATTGGTTATACGGCGGGAAACCCTGCACCGAGGCCCAGTCACAGTCACTGATGTCATTTCCGACGTCGCGGCAGGCTTTAGAAAGGGAATCGAGGTGTTCGTTGGCACTAGCAACCACACTGACGTTGTTGCTGAAATCTAGCTGCTCTACGGTGATTGTTAACAAGGACCATTTCGAAAGGCGGTACTTCCATACCTCAAGAAAGGGTACGTAGCATAGCATATATGGTGCAAGGAAAGTTGTCATTCGAGCCGAAACCTTTCTCCATCTCATCTTAGTGTTCTTTCGTATCCAGCGAAAGAACTTCGAGAGGGAGGCGGTGTCTCGTGATATTTCACAAGAGTAGGTCCAGCTAATGGTGCAGGCTACGGAGCAAGAGTTCGATGCTTTGGATGTCGTGAGTGTCTTATAGGGCGTAAACATACCAAATAGTCTGACGGATGGATGGTGTGGTGAATGCCGGACGAATACTTGTGAAGCCTATGGTTGACCACAAGCCATCTTTGATCCGCTTTGACGGTGACACCATATCCCAATAGCTACCCTCGCCGATTTCTACAGGATCTTCAACACCAATATGCGCAGGACGTCCCTCTGCCTGTGTGCTGCAGCGCAAGCTATGATCAAGTGGGGGTTCAGCGGGAAGATCATCAGTATGCACGACCCTTTGTTCTTTATATTTGGATGATAATACCCTTGCCATAAGTGCGTCGTTGGTATCAGGGCAGAAAGGGATGCCGTTGAACAACATTTTCTGTGCGTCGAAATCTGTCATTCGATCATTCACGCAGGCGCTCGGTGTGTATTCTAGAGGTTTTATTATCATTGCTTCATCTCATTTTGGTGTTCTTGTGTTCCAACGAGTGAAATCGGGTCACACAGCATCACCATGGGCATCACCATGAGCATCACCATGAATGCGTACGTGCCTGGGCCAGTTTATACGCTTCTCCGTATGTTTTATCCCATTATGTTATTCCTCTGCTACCTTCGTCTCCCTACCGCCTCATCCACCACCCATTTTCCTTATTACTCTATGCATGCCGATGCTGACGTTGTCCAGTGCAAGGCTCTGCCGAAGAACACAGTCGCGTTCGAACCTACTCTCCCTTCGTGGAAGATGGAAGCTATTCAAAGCATGGTCATGGTATATCTGCTCAAGGCTGATATTTTCGAAAACTCACTGTCTTCA
>JABBWA010000211.1:0-83766 GCA_016628065.1 Suillus lakei | reverse complement strand
CTGCACGTTTGTTAAATATAGGTATGATTTTTCAGTCATTTATAACTATTAGTATAACTAAACATTTGAACCTCGTGTTTGTTTGTGCATGTCTGCGCACACTTCCTCACATTTTTTGCATACTTGCACACGTCCGATCGTGTGCGTCTCGCTTGTACTTGTCTGCGTCCGTCGTTTGCAAACATGATTTATTTGCGAACATTTGCGTATGTTCACATCTCGTGGCCAATTTAGGTGAGTTGTCTAAGTATTGTTTCTCGTATGTGACTCATTTGTCCGTGCTTGTCCTGGCTCGTGTGTGCATGCTGCCGCATGTGTAATTTTCACTCAGCACATGGGTATCCCTGCGCTTACATTAGCGCACGCCTTGTCAGTATGTTGCGGTACTTGTCTTCAACTGTCTCCGCGCTCGTTCCCGCTATTTGTGCACGTCAGCACATGCCCTCACTCATCTGCACTTGTCTGCGTCCATTTACACTTCTTTTCACTTGTGTTCACAACTGTCCTCATATGTTTGTGCTTGTCCGTGTTGGTCGCCACTTCTTCTTGGCAATATTGGTCTTATTTGTGGTGGGTGCATGTATCTACATTACTTACAGGTATTTTTATGTGTTTTTTGATGTTAATGTTCACACTTTTTCGCATATGCTGACGCCCATTCGTATTTATATTGCTATTTGTGGTACCCGCCAAAAAAACTGTACCCGTCAGGACGGGTACGGGTTTATGCTGGGTACCGAACCTAGTTTGGTGGTCGAACCTGGTTCGAACGCGAACCGGACCTCCCGAACGCGTTCGGTGACGTTCGGTCCAGAGTTCGACCAAACAGCCGAACCTGAACCTGTGGTCCGGTTTGACGTTCGGAAAATTTGGCAGAGAACCGGACTGAACCGGACTTCGGCAGCACTAACTAGAAAACGAAGGGAGAATAACTGCGTATCGTTAAGTATATGTATGAAGCCGTAGTAATGAATATGCTCACCTTAGTCTTGGTTGGAAAGACTGAAGGAAAACAATATCGTACGAAGGAGGACATTAAAGGATCGTTGAAACAGAGAACAAAACGTGAACACAGATGCAAACGTGTGATAAGTGAATGTGTATATATGTAAAAGAAAGTACGTACTACGGTGTACACACATTGTGATAGGAAGTGTTTGGGGGGGGGGGGGGTTTCGGGCTGCGGATGTCGGACTTCAATGTTACCTCATGTCGGAGGCTTCGAGTTGGAACAGGGTACCACATACTCCTGACCTTGCTATTAAAACTTGCACCCGCCGCACTAAGCACTTACTGATAAGTACTCATTCACTCGCGCCTGAATTTACCCAAATATTAGGTAGCCGAATTATAGACAGAGCTAGGAGTAAGGTAAGTAGCACTAAAGTGAGGATAGGACCTTTGATCGAAGGCAGAGAAGTGATGCATATGTAACGCAGATCAATGGGAAATTAGTGTGCTCGCAGTCTACAAGAGGTAGGAAACATCATGATAGAATCCACTAAAACAGTCCTCGAAAAATAAGGATAATCAATATGCAATCCTCACGCGTTTACCCTCCCACTCCTGCCAATGCCTCACCACGCCCTCCACGAGAAAATGCGCGACATCCCTCCTCGAAACCGAGTAACTGCACTCCATATCCCCTTCTTTCACTCTATACGCATCGCTTTTTATGTCCGCGCGACACACCCCATCAGTTAACAACGCGGGTCGGATGACGGTGATACTCTTAAGTTCCCCAGTACCGGGGATACGGCTCGTCCAATCAACACCGAGGATCTCATCTCCCGGGCTGTCTCTTGCATCCCACTCCCACCCAGCACTGTGAGCTATGACCTCCTCCGCACCGCATTTGTCTTTGTGCGGTTCAGGTAGGAGGTAGCTATAGAGCGGTTTAAGAAGGAGGGGAAGTGATTTGTGGGAGGCCTGTGTGAGGCCATTAGACGAGATTGTAATAATCTTTGGGTGTGGGGATGGGAGAGTCTCAAGGACGTTGATGAGGGATTGGGTAACGAGGTCTGGTGGGGTGATGACGAAGCCTTTTGTCAGCGAGAAGTGGCCCGCCGTTCCGCCTGGTAGGTATATGGATGAGTAAGATATTGACTAGCTTGAAATTGTGAAATGGGTTAGACGCACCGACTGTGAAGATGAGGAAGTCGACTGGTCTGGTAACTGAGTCGTCTTCTTGTTGATGTTGAGCCTCGGACCATGCCCGGCTGACATCGCTCTTCACGAGTGCATCGCCTTTGATGAGGCGGGCTTTACCTCCCTTAACGTAGTGTTGGATCGTGTCATCCTGATCGAACACTTGTGGTGAACGCAGGAGGAATGTAACGGTAGCTCCCAGAGCTGTTGGCACAAGATGTCAGAACATGTGGGTGTCAGGAAAAAGGGGCTATTTCACCAAGGAGTCGGACGGCAGAGTAATAGCCTATGTTTCGTGAACCTCCGATAACGAGGACTGTAGAATTTTCCATGAAGCTTGGTCGCACAGTGGACAATGATGTTGAGTTTAGGATAAGGACAGGCCTACGGGGCACCCCCTTTTAAGTATCTCCGTAACATAACACAGCCAGATACCATCGGAACGCGTACCCACGCGTACTGCTTATCAGTATTTGTTCTGATCCGCTGCGCCGCATCACGTTACTATAACTCCGATGCTTACAATCATTGATCTTGTTCTGCAATCTACATAGCCCACCTTCCTACGACAGATAATTATTAATAGGTCATCAGAAACAAAGATACTACAGCCTTCATACCACTTCAGCACAGCAGATCTCCCGTCATCGACCAATGAGCTTAATCTCAAGCGCACGCAGCAGAGGGTAAGTAACAGCTGAGAAAGCAGCCGCAAGCTGTACGCAAATCTAGTGAGCGCATGTTCGATCAGCCAAAGAATAAATCACACCTCGAACCCAAGATCAGCGCCATACGTCGCTCCTGCCATCTTCCCAAGCGGTCCTGTATACCATACCTATGCAGGAGTTGATATGTACCAGTGTACGAGGCTGTGGTAGGGAGATGATATACCTCTGACATCCCAATGGCAGCACCTGCGATGCCAAAACACATTGCAGGTATACCCGCTATGCCCGGTGGTGGCTTTGAAGACATAGCGGGGTCAACGACATCTGCATCCAAAACCAGCAGACCCACTTTGACGGCGGATCATAATCATACAAATTGTAACCCCCAAGCGGCCCGTTTTCCGCCTGAAGATGAAGTGCTCTTCAGCTACGAGTACGATGAAGAAAGCCGTCCAGTAGCTGAGAATACCGAGGAAATTGGAAAGGATGGCGTTCCTATCTCCCTTCTCCTATGCAGTTGAGCGCCGACGGACAAGCACAGAGATATTCAAGGGCGCGAATAAGCCGCATCGAGTGGCGAAGCAGGAGATGCATAATGCTATGCATCGGGGTGCGGTGGATGGGATGGTGGGGAGGGCGAGGTGGCCTCTTACTTCTGTGGTGGAATCTGATCAGATGGGGAAGATGCCAATATGCAGAACCTGGATCAGGATCTAGGTGTTGAGATATAGGTGCCTGCACCTCTCGTTGTTCGTTTGAGGGGTGATCCATCTTGGACGCTTCTGCGGTGGAATCTGATCATGATGACAACAAGGGGCCTGCTGATGGGGAAGACGTCAACATGCAGAACCTGGATCAGGATCAGGACGTTGAGATGTAGGTGCCTGCACCTGTCGTTAAACAGTTGTTCGTTTGAGGGGTGATCACCTGAGTCGTTGCTCATTTGAGGGTGATTCATCTTGGACGTTGGAGTTTCGAGTTGACTGGACTAACCCTGCTAGAAGCACTTAAAGTTATTGAGACTTCCACCACATAGATACATACTCAACACCTGATCGCATAAAGTTTACGCTGCAAGCATTACATGCAGTAACATAGGCACCCCGTAAAAGGCCAGCTAATATACACCAGAGACACAACCGGATAAGAGTCTGCGACAAATGCTGCTCAAATTAGGGGACATACTTATTCGAAATTGGCAATACATTCATAAATATGTATGTCTCGCGATAAGTATCGCATCTATCCATAGAACCTTTCTGACCGTGTCTCAGTTGTCAGTAGACTTAGGTAGACTTGCTGTAAATCAACCATTTTGCAAACAGCTGTAAACAAGTGCTGCACAGCTCGTTGTCCACTGATCTCCATCATGTTGTTTATAACATAGCATCTCGATTGTCTTGACAAACCTCTTCAATGAGTACTAGTGAGGTGAGTTTTACCTCCCCATGGCTTGACTGTTTTTGGGTTCATACTACGGTCAGCCAGCGAGACCTTATCGATACAGCGCTCACCCGTCACGGTTACCCGGTGTGACGGCACCATCGTGTCGAGGCACAAAGCACGACTGATCACGATAAAGTTTTCCGAGAATTGTTGCAGAACGTGGACGATGCTGGGGCTAAGAATTTTGATATTATCTTTCACACACCATGCCATCTCGTTACGAAGGATTGTGCGAGTGATGAGACACAGCCAGATCTTAATTCAGTCAAGATGTGCGATGAACGGAAGTATCGTCTACGCAGTATTTACAGTTTATATCGAGGTCTTTAAATAGTCTGTGAAGAATGATGGCGCCCCATTTCAGGAGGATGGCTGGACCCGTCTGATGACGAAAATTGGTTCGTGGAGAATTTGGTCAGCGTACGGTCGGGTACCGACCTTTTGATATAGCCGAAGTCAATTCTTACGACCAAAAGTTTGGTGCATTTGGAATCTCCTTTGTCATCCCACCTATTCCTAAGGGTGATGTGCAGATTTCTGCAGTGTACTTAGTGTCACTGACAAGCCGATTGTCAAGTCGAATGGTACGCGATCCCTCGGTTAGCCGCGCATGCCGGATGCAGGACAAATGGTATCCGTTTTCTATAAAGATGGTGGAGACCAGGCACGTTCTTGCTCAAACAAACGCCACTGCCCAGTTGTCCTGACTTGCATGTAGCTCTATGTGAAGAAACAGAAAACCAAGGGTGGCAGCAATAATTGCACTGTGATCGAGATGGAGCTGAAGCAGGAGTCGACCATCCCGCGGATATTTGAACTCACGCGATTTCTAGTAACATCCGTGACGTTCCTGGTCCATATTCAATGTGTCACGATCTCGCTGGACGACACTGAGTTGTCTTCTTTGACAAAAACTCGGAATGAGGCCATTCAGTCAGTAGCCATTCCGGAGCATATGCTCAGAAAAAGTCATGTCCATCGATTCTGTTGAACTGATCTGTCAGCACTTATTTCTTGCACCCCTACAAAGAGGTCTGATGGTCTTGGCAGCCCAGGAGGTCAACGTTATATTCTTTGAAGACGAACTCATTAGAGGCCCGGAGGCGCTTGTCCCACGAGTGGAACCGGAAGCAGGTGAACGACATCCGACAACATCCAAGAGTCTCTTCCCAACAGAGAAGACGTCAAGATCAATTGGAAGAATGCCAGCTTCAAAAATTGCGGCAGCCTTCGAACCTCCAAGCCTCAAATCTAGCGCCCAATTCTCCGCAGAATGTTCCATTTACTCTACGAAAGTTACAGTCTCAGCGAAATCGACTTTGGAGAGGGGTTTGGAATCCGCAACGAACGAAAAGCCTCCCAAAGATTCCTATTTGAAATGGTTTTTGTAAGTAATACCTCATAAATTCCAGTCTTATATCCGACATCCACAGTTCAGTAAGGACGAGCACGATAAGCAGACGCAAGAAGAAGTCAGTAATTCAGGGTTCGGAAGCGTCTTCCGTGGGCCTCAAGGACTTTGTCCGGGATTGGAAGCGTATGTCAAGGCGTTCTTTCGGAGCATCTCTTCTTCTAACATTCAGCTCTGACAGGGAACACCCCGCTCGAATCTTCATCGTCTGTACCTCATAGTGTTGGGCTATTTCAAGTTATCTCATGTACATGATAGGGGCAAAGTACGTCTCAAACAACCGGCATGGCTTGCCACATGTCTGGCTATTTTACTCCAACTGTGGAGCGAGGCTCGATTGATCTTGCGTGAGTATTGCGCGACCCTATGTGAGGAAATATCTGATGATTTGCCTTTTAGCAATGGTCATGTTTCCAGTAAGTGGTACATTGACACCAGACTGTAGTTTGTCCATTAACGCCATGGCACGCAGAATGGAATGAGGAACTCCTCTATGTTGGAGGCTTTGCGAGGATAGCTTATGATTGCGAGATGAACAAAGTAAGGGATGCGTGGCCGACGTGGCAGAAAACGGATGCGGAGCCACTGGCAATGTATGTGATGAAGTCTTTCATCTTCCATCCCTCCACACCCGATCCAAAGATGTCTCGAATTATCAAGGATGCATTCTTTGCTTGCTCGACAACAGATAAATTCCCGTTCATCTTTGATCAAGGGATTCGGCACACGAAGGACATTCGTCCGTACAATCATGACTTAGCTGCCTTCATGCGTACCCCAGTATTCCCAGCGAAACTGCATCCCATATTCACATCCATGACGCTTCTTGAGCATCTGCGGGTCGGACCGTACACATTCAAAGACGTCTTGAAAGAACTGGATTCGCGGTGGTTGAGTGAATCGGAGATGGCTGCTTGCTTGCGCTGGTGGAGCACTTTGTTTGAAAGCCATGGCCCTTTGGACGAACAACAGAGAAAACAGCGGAAAGCAGGCAGAACACACTCCAGGGGGAGAGAAGTCAGACTTAGCTCCATCAGCAAGTTTATCGATGGACGAATACTGAGTTTTCGCCATCCTGATGACCCTTTGCCACACGACACGATACCCCCAGCACTTATTCAAAGCCTGAATCCCTCTTCGATCTCGGAGTTCCCCGGATGGCAAGAGATGTCAATCATACACTGGCTCCTACACCTCAGGGATAATCCGCCACATCCAGCGCATGATATCGCGTGAGCGCCCAGTTTCGCACAACACGTCCTCAGCGTCCTATGTACCTTTTGGCATACTTCACTAGATGAAAATAGTCGTTCTGAAGTCAGGGAGTTTTTGAAGGATATTGCTTGCATACCCACGACTATCACGAATGTACCTTTCATGATGCGGGCCCAGGAGGCACATTTCCCTGAAGCTGATTTTTTTTCGCGACCTTCCTGTCGTTAGACAAGACCTCCTCTTGGATTTCCGCATGGAGCAGGTGTTGCATTAATGGGAGTGCAGAAACGGTGCGACATCGAAGCATTCATAGCCAAGTTAGTCACTAGGAATATGACCTCACCATGTTTGCTAAAATACCTCACAGGGCGATGTGCGGTGATAGGTGGGATGCTATGGACCTGGCGAGGTATCTCATTACAGCTACTCAGGAATATGTGACTCACGTCATGGATATGAAACTCTTGCCTTATGATGATGGTGAAAGACGTCATATCAGCGAGCTCTTCGCATCCGCAGAGATCAATCGAGCACCCAGATTACCCGTAATCAATTGCGACTACTGGGATTCAAACACCCAGGAAGGTGTGTCGTGAACTCCTTTGGCGTTCCATGCCCCGCTGACCAAGATATCACAAAGCACTATTCCGTGCAAGTCGCCCGTCAGTTGAAGAAGCCGTGACATTTGTAGCATGTGAAGACCACTGGACAGAACAGTAGACGGATGACTGTCGCTCGCGGCGTCCGCAGCATGTGAAGAATATTGGACAGAATAGCAAATGGATGACTGTCGTTGCTGAATCTTGAGCTTTGATTCTACAAGTTTCATCTGCGGTTGTGTGATCAAGGACCAAGATGACTACAATAGTCCGTGTTGAAAGTACCACCTGGGGATAGCATCGCAAGCCGCATATACATCGTTACATGCTATGAAACGGTTTAACTTCAGATATCATCATGAGGCGCATCCAGGTAAGCATGATCACTGATTAGCTCTTTATGATCTACATAGTACGCACGCAGGAAATCCATTGATATTTAACATCGATCATGATCATACTCAACGAAAATTAATGATCATCTGAGAAACCAAAGTACTGGTATTTTCATCAGACATTCACGCGTCTCCCCTAGAACCTGCAATTTGTTTAGACCCTGATAAATTATCCCTTGCTTGTCATCCACTGCAGCCTTCTTTCGGACCGACTGGACTGACCTTGCTATTAAAACTTGCACCCGCACTAAGCGAATCATTAATACGTATTTACTCACTCGCACCAGAATTTGTGGCATATCAGCCAAATATTAGATAGCCGAACTATAAACAGAGCTGGGAGTAAGGTAAGTAGCACTAAAGTGAGGATAGGACCCTTGATCGAAGGCAGAGAAGTGATGCATATGTAACGTAGATTAATGGGAAATTAGTGTGCTCGCAGTCTACGGGGGGTAGAAAACATCATGATAGAATCCACCAAAACAGTCCTCGAAAATAAGGATAATCAATACGCAATACTCACGCATTTACCCTCCCACTCCTGCCAATGCCTCACCATGCCCTCCACGAGAAAATGCGCGACATCCCTCCTCGAAACCGTCCAACTGCCCTCCAGATCTCCTTCTTTCACTCTATACGCCTCGCTTCCTTTACCTTTGACATCTGCGCGACACACCCCGTCAGTGAACAACGCGGGCCGGATGACAGCGATACTCTTAAGTTCCCCAGCACTGGGGATACGGCTCGTCCAATCAGCACCCAGAATTGCATCTCCCGGGCTGTCTCTTGCATCCCACTCCCACCCAGCGCTGTGAGATATGACCTCCTCCACGCCGCGTTTATCTTTGTGCGGTGCAGGTAGGATGTAGTTATAGAGCGGTTTAAGAAGGAGGGGAAGTGTTTTGTGGGAGGCCTGTGTAAGGCCAATAGACGAGATTGTAATAATCTTTGGGTGTGGGGATGGGAGAGTCTCGAGGACGTTGATGAGGGATTGGGTAACGAGGTCTGGTGGAGTGAGGAACAAGCCTTTTGTCAGCGAGAAGTGGGGCGTTCCGCCTGGTAGGTATATGTATAAGTAAGATATTGACCAGCTTGAATTTGTGGAATGGGTTAGACGCACCGACTGTGAAGATGAGGAAGTCGACTGGTCTGATATCTGAGTCGTCTTCATGTTGATGTTGAGCCTCGGACCATGCCCGGCTGACATCGCTCTTCACGAGTGCATCGCCTTTGATGAGGCGGGCTTTACCTTCCTTAACGTAGTTTTGGATCGTGTCATCCTGATCGAACACTTGTGGCGAACGCAGGAGGAATGTAACGGTAGCTCCCAGAGCTGTTGGCACAAGATGTCAGAACATGTGGGTGTCAGGAGAAAGGGGCTATTTCACCAAGGAGTCGGACGGCAGAGTAATAGCCTATGTTTCGTGAGCCTCCGATAACGAGAATTTTAAAATTTTCCATGAAGCTTGGTCGTACAATGGACAAGGATGTTGAGTTGAGTTGAGGTTAGGGATACGTTTACTGGGCACCCCTTTTTTAAGTGTCTCTGTGTACGACGCGGTCGAATGCCATCGGAACGCGCACCGCGATGTACCCATCTGCATTTGTTCCGATCCACCGCGCCACCGCATCATCTGTAAATTCAACCGCAGTCGAGCACTTACTCTAACTTAATGGGTCTTGTTCTGCAGCTGTTCTGCAGGATAAGTCATCTACACAGCCCGTCTCCCTACAATGGATGATTATTAATAGGTATTCAGGAACAGCGCAAAGACACTACAGCCCCTCAGCCGTAGACAACGGACTGAGGAAAGAGAGATAACGAAGGAAATCAACTATATAAGCATCCGTGGTTTGCATTCCTATGCTCCGGACTCCGCTGAACCGCGTCACGCTGTCACGTGCATGCGCCGTGCACCAATACATACCACTTCAGCACAGCAGATCTCCCGTCATCGACCAGTGAGCTTAATCTCAAGCGCACGCAGCAGAGGGTAAGTAACAGCTGAGAAAGCAGCCGCAAGCTGTACGCAAATCTAGTGAGCGCATGTTCGATCAGCCAAAGAATAAATCACACCTCGAACCCAAGATCAGCGCCATACGTCGCTCCTGCCATCTTCCCAAGCGGTCCTGTATACCATACCTATGCAGGAGTTGATATGTATCAGTGTACGAGGCTGTGGTAGGGAGATGATATACCTCTGACATCCCAACGACAGCACCTGCGATGCCAAAACACATTGCGAGTATACCCGCTATGCCCGGTGGCAGCCTTGAAGACATAGCGGGGTCAACGACATCTTCATCCGAAACTAGCAGACTCACTTCGACGGCGTATCATAATCATACAGATTGTAACCCCCAAGCGGCCCGTTTTTCCGCCTGAAGATAAAGTGCTCTTCGGCTACGATCACAATGAAGAAAGCCGTCCAGTAGCTGAGAATACTGAGGAAATTGGAAAGGATGGCGCTGAAGTGCTCGCGGCCTGCGACGCCTGCTACGGTATATATGACGAAAGCGAGGAAAACCCAGAAGAAGCGCGGGATGATGGCGAATGGGCGTCCGAGGGCTTGTATCGACAGGCCGGTGGAGTAGGTATTTGGGATATTGTTGGCGCTATTCCTGAGTTAGTACATACAAGAAAGTATTCACTCGTTCTTACATAACAGAAAGTGCGAGAAGGACGAGGATAAATTGGCCAAAGTGGCCCCAAGGAGAGAGAACTTGCGCGATTAGGCCACCTGTTGAACCGTCTGCAAACGCGGCGATGTATGCGGGATCGGTGATTGTCATGAGGGCTGCGCCGAGGATCTCGACAAAGCAGATGGGGATGAACAGGCCGAAGAATGTAAGTAGGAACACGCGCATGGGCGGCGTATCAGCCGGCAGTCGGCAATTATAATCTGCCGCGACTGGAGCCCACTAGTGGATAAAGGTTCACGAGATTTAGCACCTGATAGATTATGGTTGGACGCACCCCTGAGAATGAGCCGAATACAATTCCACCAAAACTGAGAATATCTGCTGAGAGAGCACGCCCTGTGTCCTCAAAAGGTTTTTGAGCCTTGATGTCATATCCGGCTTTACCACCAAGACCCCAGAGGAAAAGCATGATGACACTGGTCACTATCCATGCGTAGCGCTCGTAGACGTGTACCATGTCGTACCCGATAAAACACGGGATGAGACAACACACGCCAATGATAATGATGCCAACGACGAGCGGAAGGGTGCCGGGATTGATATTGGCGAGCGTTTGACCTCCAAGAATGACTGCTGTTGTGGAAAAGCCGAGCCTACGCGTGATCAGTGAGATAGATAATGTGTAAATGAACGAGAATCTCCGCACTGAGTGAAGATGTTGAGGACAGAATAAATGGTGCCACCAAAGTATCCTGAGCTGAAACGGGTGATAACCATTGTGCGGAGACCAGTTATGGGGCCGAGGGTAGCAATGAACGCTGTTGCAATGCCGCCAAGTGCACCAAAGCAGAGAATAGTTGCTACAGCGTTGCTTGGGAGGATAAGCGTGATTGTGGAGTAGTGTATGTTAAGTGACATACCCAAAACTCAAAGTGAAAATGGACTGTGCGAGCACCCCGACAGGAATGGTAGTCAACACTGCGTTAACGGACCTACGCAAAAGTCATGGGAACATGCAAAAAAATATGGGTTGGTCGGATCGGACTGACCACCACATGAGAAGGCTAACATTAATGGGCTCAGGACAGGCATACGAGCGCAGTACAATACGGATACGCACTTGTTCCAAGCATTTTTCGACTCTCTCTGATTTTCCGGTACACGTTCTACTCCACGAGCCTCGACACCGCTAGCAAAGAGTCTTGAGAGAAGTGGACCGAGTATACCAAAACGGCTTGCGATCACGCGATCTGGAGCTGCCTCAGCGCACACAGCTTCATCTTCAACCGAACCGAGGGCTTTCTCCTTGTCCTCTGTGTAATAGTCTGGGGGAGCAGACATGGTGGTCGTTGGGCGGGGTGCAAAGGCCCAACGACGTTGACGGGCGGGTAGTTAAATAATTTCCAGCACATCATTTGATAGACGATAACAAATTCGTAAACTGAACCTCGAGCGCGCGATTCAAGCCTATTCAAGCATGTGTTCGTCATCAGATGCTATCAGCTGTCATGTGCACCGTGTGCATCCGATCAATCCCGCCCCTGGTTCCTATTTGACAGATCATTCTGGTTTCCAGGCTGCCGGCAAAGTTATATGAAATCTACAATTTTCGTGGAAGCAATGAGACAAGATGAAATCAACTTGTCAAAAAAACTGGAACTGAACTGCTATCTCCGTGTCATGCATCCACAACGCAGTTTGAAGGTATTTGGCCACTAGCTGGCATTGGAAGCGCATTGACTAACTCAGAACATCACATCGAGGTAATTGTTCTATTAGCAATTTCATGAGCGCCGCAGCGTGCAACTCAACACACTCATAAGTCATACCGGCAGAAATCAGTCAGCAGAACAATATCAAAACGTAAACAGAATGATGCCTATCGTCTAGCCTCTCTTGGTGTGTATTGTAGATCACGCATGATATTCACGCGGAAAATCCCTGCAACGAACACCATGTTTTTGCACTATGGATTCTCCAACATTAAGGATATCTGGTTCTAAGTGTGCGCAAAGGGTCTGCAAGGAAGTATCAGATGAACTGTTAGCTTATTGAAAAAGGGTATAATTGAACGCGCCTAAAACCCTGTAGCAAGTCAAACTGCCTTCTAATGATGTGCCTCCTTTGCAATCTGAGCACCGTATGGGTTTTTAGGATCCTTGGCATACGCCTCCGCTGTAACACCCATTTATGCGAGGTCAAAATAGAAAAAGCATATAACGTACAACGAACACCCATCTCCTGCATCTTCGAGACAAGGTAAAAGGTGACTGCGCTTGCTGCTAGGAAGGGCGCCATGGGCCTCAACACCTAGTAACATGACCAGTCAGCCGAAGAACACTCGCAGCACAAGAATGGAACATGCAGGAGTGGACCACTTGCGAAGACCGAGAAATGCCATGAGTGTGATCTAGTACAAGGTTATTTGAAGTAGAACAGCAATTAGTCGAAACTCACAGGTAAGGCTGGAGTGAGCTGGAAGACGGAGTAAACGACGTGCTGAACAGGACGAAACCGGGAACATACATGCAACGCACATTAGGAAGGTATTTCTCACGCCCATATACAGCCTCCACCAAATATTGCACCATCAATATACTAGTGCACACGTCGAGAGTAACGCTCCAGCTCACAGTCAGTCGCGTCGTCTAGGTCATCATGGCAGCAGAGGCACCATGCTACACAGTCGTGTTTGAAGACACCACAGAAAGCCCATCTACGCAGGAGCTTAGGGCATCTCTCGAGAAAGGTACTGATGAAGAGAGACTGGACACGTTGCGCAGGATCATTGTGTCGACGATTAATGGGAACCCTCAGGTATGCTCCTTGATCTTTCCTGTATGCATGATGCTGATGCAATGATGGTGGCCTAGCCCACCCTCTTGATGCCAATCATACAATATATTATGCCGTCCAAAAACAAGCAGCTCAAAAAGCTGCTTCATTTCTACTGGGAGGTCTGTCCTAAGTATGATGAAAATGGGAAGCTCAAGCAGGAGATGATTCTCGTCGTGTACGTATATCTATTATCTTCCTACCGCACATATCCTCACCTTGCCTAGCAATGCTATCCGAAATGACCTGGTAAGACTAATTCACGCACTCCTGATGTTCTGTTCTTCATATCCCTCCAGCAACACCCCAATGAATATATCCGCGGCGCTACCCTACGCTTCCTTCAAAAGATATCGAAAGATGCCGAACTCCTCGAACCTCTCATCCCCATCTGCCGCAGCTGTCTCGAGCACCGTCATTCCTACGTCCGCAAGAACGCCGTGTTCGCCGTGTACACTATCTACCGCGAATACGAACACCTCATCCCTGATGCCCCTGAGCTCATGCAGACTTTCATCGCCGCAGAGTCTGACGCGACGTGTAAGCGTAACGCGTTTGTGTTCCTCGCGCATTGTGCGATGCCTAAGGCTGTAGAGTGGTTGATTAGCGTGTATGATCAGCTGACGAGTCTAGACGAGCTCTTGCAGATGAGCATCATAGAAGTCATCAGATTAGATTGCAAGAATGATACGACGCATCGAGTAAGCCGTCTTGACCTGGGTTATCTTGCTTCTCCTTACTTTTGTCGTCTTGCAGCCACGATATATCAGATGCATGTTTGAATTGTTAAACTCATCGTCACATGCAGTAAAGTACGAAGCTGCTACGACGCTCACCACACTCACGCAGAACCCCGCCGCTGTGAAAGGTATGTTTACGTGTCAGGTCCCGTGTGTATGTCTGCTAATCTTAATCCTTAGCGGCTGCCTCCTGCTTCGTTAACCTGGTCATTAAAGAATCCGACAACAACGTCAAGCTGATCGTCCTGGATCGCATGGACACCCTACGCTCCAAGCACGGGCATATTCTGGATGGACTGACAATGGACATCTTGCAGGTCTTGTCGAGGTACGAACAGTGATCGATCACTACTTGAAAACAACTACTGAATCCTATCGTATCAGCGCCGACATGGAGGTCCGAAGGAAAGCCATTAGCATCGTACTCAGCATGACCTCGAGTCGAAACGTCGAGGAGGTTGTTCTCTTCCTTAAGAAGCAGCTACAGCGGACGCAGGAGCGCGAATTCGAGAAGGTCGGTCTCACAGTCATGTACGTTACCATGGACTAATCCTGAGATAGGCTCCGGAGTACAGGCAGCTTCTGATCCAGTCGATCCACGTGTTAGCGGTCAAGTTTTCAGAGGTGGCTGCAAGCGTTGTCCACGCACTCATGGAATTCCTCGGAGACTCGAATAACCCCTCGGCGCTGGACGTTGTCGCCTTCGTCCGGTTTGTTTTCTCCTCCTAGTCCCCACATCCTGTTTCACTAACGCACCCACAGCGAAGTGGTCGAGAAGTTCCCACACCTCCGGCAGTCCATATGCGACAAGCTCACTCAAACTCTTACAGAGATCAAATCTGGCAAAGCGTTCCGCGGCGTGCTCTGGATTCTGGGTGAGTATGTCGAAGGCTTGTCAGACATCCAGGCCACATTCCAGGACATCCGCAAAGTGCTTGGTGAGATCCCGATTCTTGCGAGCGAGCAGCGATTACTGGATGAGGCTGGCGGAGAGGAGGATAAGAAGGAGGATAAGGTTGAGGGAAGCGGGCGGCCAAAGGTGCTTGCTGACGGGACATATGCGACGGAGACGGCGTACACCAGCACCAACTCAGCGAGATTAGAGGCTGTCAAGGCTGCATCCAAGCCGCCATTGAGAGGTGCGTGTCGTGCCCGTCCATCTGTTCGGAACTCTTAAGGATGTGATTTCAGCCCTCATACTGGGAGGCGACTTTTTCACGGGTTCGGTACTGGCCTCGGCGTTGACGAAGCTCGTGTTGCGGTTCGATGACCTTACAAACGATCGGCCGAAGGCTAACGCTCTTCGCGCTGAGGTACGTACTACCATTAATGTTTCTATAGCATTCATCGACGCCTACCCAGTCCATGTTGATCATGACGTCCATTATCCGCGTCGGCCAGTCAAAGTTTGTCACGGTACCAATCGACGAGGATTCCAACGAGCGCATTCTTAACTGCATACAAACTTTAAGCGAGCTCCAGGAGAAGTCCATCGTCCACGATATCTTCTTGAAAGATACGAAAGCAGCATACTCCAAGATGCTCGTTGCTCAGGAGGTGCGTGCTTAGTCGACTTCAAGCCGTGATGTTACTGATGAGCGGGCAGAAAAAGGCAGCGGAGAAGAAAGAGTCAGAAAGCACGAAGGAACATGTCGTGCAAGTCGATGACTTGCTTACTTTCAGGCAGTTCTCGAAGAAATCGGCAGATGATCCCATCGATGTAAGCTTTTTTTTATTGGTTGATTAAACGTCACTCATGTTTTTGTACAGTATGTCGAGGACTTGGGCAAGGCAACGGGGACTGCTGAAGTCCGGGAAGATTTCATATCCAACCTCAGTCGCATATCCCAGCTCACAGGTATGTCTCGTCGTGCCGCGATGATCTCAGATTTCAGTGTTCATCACTTCTAGGTTTTTCGGACCCCATATATGCGGAAGCATACGTCAAGATGCACGGATTCGATATTATGCTTGGTATGTATACTTTCTTGGATGGGCTATTTTATCGGGGACACTCATTTACGGTATACAGATGTGCTTCTAGTCAACCAGACGTCCAACACGCTACAGAACCTTTGTCTTGATTTCGCAACGCTCGGTGACCTCAAACTGGTTGAACGACCTGCCGTATATACCATAGCGCCCCACGGGTTCCAGAGTATCAAGGCCACAATCAAGGTAAGAGCCCAAGATACCTCGCCGCTCATCCATGTTTATTGTGCATCGTAGGTCTCGTCAACAGAAACTGGGGTCATATTTGGCAGCATCCTATGGGAAGGCCCTGCCCTCGCTGAATGTTGTGTTATATTGAACGACATCCACATCGACATCATGGACTACATCAAGCCTGCATACTGTAGCGAGACACAGGTATGTCTTTGATGCCTGCTGTGACTATCTAGATACTCACTACCCTCAAGTTCCGAAGCATGTGGACGGAGTTTGAGTGGGAGAACAGGGTTAATGTATCGACGAACATGACGTGTGTCCCCTATGATTCCCTTGTCCAATCCCTAGCTAACACACCCACATAGTGACCCCCGCGACTACCTGAAGCACGTCATGAAGTCTACGAACATGTCTTGCCTCACGCCAGAAGGAGCCATGTCGGGCGATTGCGATTTCCTATCTGCTAACATGTATGCTCGAAGTTTGTTCGGTGCGGTTCTTTCCATAAGTTTTGTGTCAGCGCCAGACTTATTTTGTTATGACACAGGCGAAGATGCTTTAGCCAATCTTAGCATCGAGAAGACGGAGGCTGGGATTGTAGGCCACGTTCGTATTCGGAGCAAAACGCAGGGCATCGCTTTATCGCTGGGCGACCGTATTACAATGTGTGAGTGTCCGATGCGTTTGAAGGAGACGTACCATGATGATTGATGGTTGTGTATTTGTAGCTCAAAAGGATAGCAAGCCTTCGATATAGAATGTACGGACATGGAGTAGGTTGCTGAACTGTACACATAGTGTCATGTATAATGTTAGTACAGTTGAGCTTGCAACATTTCGAGATACTTTGGGAGGAGACGCGTGAATGTTTGATGCAACGCTAGTATGTACTATGTACCTTTACATCAATAGGTACTCAAGCCTGCAAGTATGGCTTTACATCGCCAAACCTCGGCGACGTAAAATCACTCGAAGCGTTTGGATACCCTTCTTTACCTTCATCTCCATTCTCATGTACCTTGGCATCTATCTTGAAAGTCCTGGTCTCCGCTCACTGAAAGAGCACGAACAAGATTGGAATCCAGAAGCGCATGCACCATCCGACATTACCATCCCCCTCCTTGGTAGAACACCATGGGACCTCCCCAATATGAATTCCTTGAGACAAATCGGGTGTAAGTGTGTCATTCACATAGTGTATCGTGGCGCCATTATAAAACGTCTTGAACGAGTGGGACTTGTAGGCGCCATTTATTGCCCCTGTACTATGAACGAGATTGACAAGGGTGACGTCTGGAACAAGCAGGGGTCGAAATTATGTGCCAGAGTACATGCAATCAGGAGTTGCACTAGGTTGATAGAGGATAAGAGGAGGGAAAGGCTCGGATTTGACAGTCAACGCCCGTGGGTGTGGCTCTAGGGGAGACTACAGTGATCTCCCGTGGTGACCGGTGGTTATGGGTATATATATACCCTATAATAACAAAGAGGTATTTGATTCCAATCATTTTAAATATTACGACTTACGAAGAAATCAAGGCATGTTCGAAGATATGTTGAAACTTGAGAGAAAACCATACAATATTAATATAAGACTGATCTGCAGAATTCGTTTGTGTCAGCTGAGAGCTCTTTCAATTTCACTTTGTACAGGTGGCAGGATTAACGAACCAGACCTAGCTAGACGTCATGCACACTGGATGATGAATATTTGAATGCTCCGAGGACCTGCAGTCCAAAAATCATGTAGGCGTTTTGCGTTATAACTTGAATGTGCCGTGAGATAGCTTAATCATCAACTACACGATTTTTCACCCACCACCACCAGCGACCGCCTCGCAAGAAATATCTAAAGTCAATTTGATCCGGCACAAGGTACCATCGTCCAATTGGCTTGATCGATGATCTCAGGTATCATATACATATATCATGGGTCTCGGGTTTACTTCGATATCTGCCCTCCGGAGACCACCCCTTTATGGAAGCCATCTATGCCAACGATCTCTCAGAACCTCCGTTCTCTTTCTATCTTAAACGCTACGTCAACCAAGCCAATCAGATTAGTGCTGCTCCAGGCGGTATTCTCATTCTTAGAGGAACGGGTTCGGGTTTGTTTTAGGGCTCTATCGAGTACCTGAAACTGACTGGTCCACCATCGCATTGGTTGATCCCTGCTAGCTGTAAGCACCGTCATTCTGTCATGTTATCAGCATACTGCATGGTCGCAAATTTGCAGTGGTCACTGTACAAGGCAAGACAATCACCATTGATTCACCTAGCGCTCTTGTTGCCATCGACACAGGCACTACCCTCATCGGGGCACCCACACCCATTGCCGCAAGTATTTGGGCCCAAGTGCTTGACTCTACGGAGCTTACCGGTGATCGGCAAGGCTTGTATACATTTCGTCAGTACCGTTGTGCACTGCAGGATAAATGAGAGACTCATTTATTGCTAGTTTGCGACACTAATGTCATAGTTCATATCTCCTTCGGCGCTACAAACTGGGCTATCAGTCCCTTGGATATGAACCTCGGTATCCTCAATGACACAATGATCGGCAATGCGAACACCACTTCTCAGAAGTGTGCTGGCGGTATCTTCGATATTGGTATTGGTAGTACCCCGTCTTCCGTGTTCGTTGGCTTTGCCCAGCTTGCCAGTGGCTTGAGCCCTTCAACCGGATCTTCCGACCCGAACCCGGTGCAGCCTGAGGTGACTGCCTTGATGCCACTGCCTACTAGCATCTGTGCGAGCTCAGGTGAGAGTGGAAATTCAGCACGAGCTATCTCCTTCTGCTATCCAAAACATCGCTGTATCACTTATTTTTCTTGCCTCTGTGGCGGGCTGCTTCACCCTCTTCCTTTAAGCAGAGCCCGTGAACACTATAACTTTGGGATTCGCACATCGTTGGGTAACACTTGCAGGACGTATAGATCATTCATTTACTTTTTTGGTGAAACAATATTGCAGGAAAGCAGCTGGCCGTACGATGTATAGGTTATTTATCTGTTTTTTCTTCTGACGCACAGTGCGCACATTTTACCACACCAGTAATATTCTCTATATGATTTATGACTTGACTCGACGCTTTGCAATTGCTCAATCTGATTTTCTGTTGTACGCAAGAGTGTCCATTCTGAATAGTGAAAATGAGCGCCTCTCAAATTGTCTTCATTCGTTTATGGTCAGTCTATCCTGCTATGGCCAAGCTCTTCATGAGCACTGGAATTCGGTGGCTGGGAGTACATTCAAGGACCCCCTCACGCAATTCAGACATGACCATCGCGTCCATCGCAATTGTGTTCAGGCGCTATGGGGCGTTGTACCCAAGATCAGTGTTCAAACCAGTCGTGAACTTCATTCTTACCTACGAATTGCCAGCGCAACTTAGGAGCGATCGTCTTTCGATTCGTGGCAACAGACTGGGAAATACAAATAGAAGTAGAGATCAGATGTACATATCGGATAGGTATACAGTCCCAGAGTCTGAAATATCAAAAAATATCTTCCTGCCAACAGGCTGCGCGTAACCACGGTTGGACGCTACATGCAAAGTCGTCAGAGCGATTTAATCAACGAGGTGGGAGGACGCACGCAATTAATCATATACCAATGTGAATGAATACTATGCGCTGTTCCAAAGGTATGTCCTCGTCGGAAGCCAATGACTGGACTGCTCGGTGCAATGCTCGAGCGGCACGTTTGGAGTTCATTTTGCCATCTCCGCACAAGTTTCTGTAGAATGCGTTGACTATGTGCCCCACAGTACCATCATCAACCTCCCATAATGTCCCAACGACACTCTGTACCCCAGCAAATTGTAAACCTGCCGCCAGGTGTATCACTTCATCAGGCGTACTTGGGTCGCCGACTGCGGTCTCACAGGCAGAGAGGAAGACGAATTCATGCCGAGACAGATCCATCTGCGTGATATCGAGGAGTGAAAGTGGATGGTCACGCATGAGAAAGGCCGACTTGAAGGGTTCTGTAAGATTCTGTGTTCCGTGACACGCGAAATGGAGCCAAGTATTATCTCGCAACGCGCACAATGCTCTCGATTTCGTTGCATCAACGCTCGTTATCTTGGTGAAGGAAACGGTCGGGAAAGGGGGTATAAGACTCTGCACCAAGTCCAGTTCACCCTCCACAGCTTTCAAAGGATGCGAATAACCATTTGGGAGATTCTGGCCGATGGCGGCGAAGGACACCGGGAGGGACCTGTCAAGACTTTTGCGAGCCTTTATCAACGCCGTAAGCGATGGTGTATATGAAGAGATGTAGAGCCGTGAAAGGAGCTGTCCATGTTTCCTGCTGTACTCGCCGGCAGCGTGCAACGGCAAGGAATTGAAGACAGACGTCGGGCACCACCATATTCGGGAACCTGGTTGTGCAAATCCGCCGAGATTTTTGACCGCCGGGCGGACGACGTCGTCCCATAACTCCGTCAAGACTGTTTTCAGCGCTTGTTCACTTGTGCATTGGAGTTTGACCGCCAATGCCTGAAGTTTCTCCAAAGTGGTTGGGAGTTGGATGCTAATCGGAGGCTGCGAGTGTGGAATAATGACGGCATCGCAGGACGACTTGCTTGCAACGAGCATGATGATGGGCCCGTCACGCGCTGCCTCTTGAAGATCAGAGAACAAGGGGGGAAGTAGGAAGCGAGAGAAGTCCTCAATGTTCCGGATCTCTTCTACAGCTCTATGCCACTCCTCCACTAGACGTCTGTACCGCGTTTCTTCTGCATCTACATCGACTTTTGGGGTCTCATCAGCATGGCTCGCAGGAGGTTTCTCAAGGAGGGAGCTGAGGTCTCTAAATCTCTTCATCAGGGTCACGGCATGATCGCCGCATGTCTGGAGGTTGTCAAGAGGCGTGCGGAGTCGTGCCATCTGGGTCCAGATGAGAGTCCTGCCTTGTTCCAGCAACTCAACGGCGCGACGCACGTCGCCACTACGAAGAGCACATGACGCAGCATCCACGGCAAGTGTACGTGGGAATTCCTTCATGGTACTATGACGAGACCATACCGAAGCTGTTGCGGACATGTGAGCGTCTAGAAGTTGCATGGAAGTCGCGTAAGCCTCCAGTTGAGTCCCATGTGCGTGTTGATCAGCATGGTGAACCCAGAGTAGACTTGCTTGCAGGCGAGACAGCAAGCCTCCAGAGACGACATTTACTGCCGCCTTAAGATGATGCATGACAGCGTTGAGACTGTCAGTATCTTCACCCGGGTCAAGTCCTGAGCGATAGAACAACAGATAGACGTTAGCTAACGTCTTATGGACCTGCAATTGACGAGGATCATGTTGTGTCAACAGAGTCAATGCACAGTGCAGAATCTCTCGTGACTCGCTGAGGTCTTCTCCATTGCGTCGGTAGTCAAAGCGGGTGGAGAGTTGATTCGCGAGGTTATTTAATGACGAGGACCGACCTGTGTGACCGACCGGGCGCAAAGCCAGCGCTTCCCTCTGAAGTGCGATAGCCTGATCCAAGTCTTCGTCGTTGCCTCGGTGCGAAAAGCGGGTGGAGAGGTGAGCCGCGAGGTTACTTAATGACGAGGACCGATATGTGTGACCGACCGGGTGCAAAGCCAGCGCTTCCCTGTGAAGTGCGATACCCTGATCCAAGTCTTCGTCGTTGCCTCGGTGCGAAAAGCGGGTGAAGAGTTGATTCGCGAGGTTATTTAATGATGAGGACCGACCTGTGTGACCGACCGGGCGCAAAGCCAGTGCTTCCCTGTGAAGTGCGATAGCCTGATCTAAGTCTTCGTCGTTGCCTCGGTGCAAAAAGCGGGTGGAGAGTTCAATCGCGAGGTTACTTAATGACTTGGACCGATCTGTGTGACCGACCGGGTGCAAAGCTAGCGCTTCCCTCTGAAGTGCGATAGCCTGATCCAAGTCTTCGTCGTTGCCTTGGTGCAAAAAGCGGGCGAAGAGTTGATTTGCGAGGTTATTTAATGACTTGGACCGATCTGTGTGACCGACCGGGTGCAAAGCCAGCGCTTCCCTGTGAAGTGCGATACCCTGATCCAAGTCTTCGTCGTTGCCTCGGTGCGAAAAGCGGGTGGAGAGTTGATTCGCGAGGTTATTTAATGACTTGGACCGATCTGTGTGACCGACCGGGCGCAACGCCAGCGCTTCCCTGTCAAGTGCAATAGCCTGATCCAAGTCTTCGTCGTTGCCTCGGTGCGAAAGCGGGTGAAGAGTTGATTCGCGAGGTTACTTAATGACGAGGACCGCTCTGTGTGACCGACCGGGCGCAAAGCCAGCGCTTCCCTGTGAAGTGCGATACCCTGATCCAAGTCTTCGTCGTTGCCTCGGTGCGAAAAGCGGGTGGAGAGTTGATTTGCGAGGTTATTTAATGACAAGGACCGATCTGTGTGACCGACCGGGAGCAAAGCCAGCGCTTCCCTGACAAGTGCAATAGCCTGATCCAAGTCTTCGTCGTTGCCTCGGTGCGAAAGCGGGTGAGAGTTGATTCGCGAGGTTATTAATGACGAGGACCGACCTGTGTGACCGACCGGGCGCAAAGCCAGCGCTTCCCTGTCAAGTGCAATAGCCTGATCCAAGTCTTCGTCGTTGCCTCGGTGCGAAAAGCGGGTGGAGAGGTGAGTCGCGAGGTTATTTAATGACAAGGACCGATCTGTGTGACCGACCGGGTGCAAAGCCAGCGCTTCCCTGAGAAGTGCGATAGCCTGATCCAAGTCTTCGTCGTTGCCTCGGTGCGAAAAGTGGGTGGAGAGATGATTCGCGAGGTTATTCAATGACTTAGACCGATCTGTGTGACCGACCGGGTGCAAAGCCAGCACTTCCCTCTGAAGTGCGGTAGCCTGATCCAAGTCTTCGTCATTTCCTCTACGTTTGAAGCGAGTGGCCAGCATTATACTCAGATTTCCCAGTAATTGCCCTCGGCAAGCATGCATGGTGTTGTAGTATCGCAGTGCATCATAATGAAGGGATATCACTTCATCTAAGGCACCGGGATCATCTCTCTGCATACACCACTTTACTAGATCACCTAATTGATTCGGCGATAACGGAAGCATGGATGCAGCGGGCCACTCCTGCCCAGGATCATTTGCATCAATGCTTCTGGCTGAATGCAGAGCCGATGTTTCGATTGCAAGCAAAGCTGCTCTGTGAATGTGGCTGTTGGCGTGGCAAACATCGAGAACTTCATTCAGTAACTCTTCGGCCGCATCAGCATCCGTTTGAAATCCCCGTTTCGCGAAGCGAGAGAGCAGAGCAATGGCAAGATGGAGCTGGGTCACGGTTCGGTCCGGATGGCCAGTGGGACGCAAATCAAGGGCGTCTTGAAAAAGGGAGATGGGGAGGTCGAGGTCAAGATATCTTCCGTCAGCTTGGCAACCAACAAACTTCGCGGTGGCTAGATTGAACAGTGCAGCTGGGCGGTAGGGATTACCTATGAGGCAGAGATCAGAGGCGCGTTCGAAGTGATTTATGGATTGGCCGAGATCCCTATTATTCTGCGTCCTGCGGTATCGTGCCAGAAGACGATGTCCGGCGTCCGTCCTTAGTACTAGCGCATCCATTTCGTTGGACATAAGCTACGCATCACAAGCTCTCAGCATCAGAATCCCAGGCTGCATTGATCACTCACTGTAGTAAGGGGACAAAGAACTGCGGCGTCGTTTTCATCAGAAAATCGCTGTTCCACTGTCACGAACAGTGAAGTACACGGAGATACGACTTCCTCTTGCTTGGGCTGAAATACTATGGCTGTGATACTCGTTAACGTCTGTCAGGTGTGATTTGCAGCGGATGTTACTGACGATGTGACTTTTCACTGCGATCCAGTAATTCTCCGACGGAGATCTCGAATGTGCGGAGGACTTCTCCACGACAGAGCATGGGACCCAATTCAAATGAGGCATACACGCTGACACGAACTTTAGAAGATGGCTCGCACGGCCTAGAGTCTTTCTCAATACCTGCAGGAAAGGCGGGATAAGGACAACTTACAAAAGTATGCGTTCGTTCCATTCGACGACAGCCTGGTCGACGTGCACGGGTTTGTTGCTTGTCTGGCATTCAGTGCCGTCGGCCTTCACTACGACATGGAAGCCAGGCGGGATCCGTCGGAGACCAAAAGCGAGATCAGTCGCGCGAATGGCTTGGGGGAAGCCGTCAATATGTGCCGAACGGAGACAGATATCACATACCGGTTATGACGACTTGTTGCACTCCACTGAGGCGCGTGTGTTCTGGGTCCTGGGTGTGTTCTGGATGGTTTGGCTCCTCTCCCAAGGCTGAGAGGGTATCATCGAGTGGGTCTGGCACAACATCTGTCACGAAACAAAACAGCAGAGTAATGACAAAATAAAGTATCGCCAGAATTACTTTGGGAAATCATCGGTACGTGCTGAATGAAGATAGATGAGACATACTATTGACGGCGACTTGTAGCATTTCACTGATCACTGAGGTTTGTCTGTCCTGGGTCCTGGTGGCATTCTGAGTGGCTCGGCTCCTCCCCCACGGGTGGAGGGTAGTCATCGAAATGACCAGGGACAAAGCTTGACATATGGCTCATGGATGGATCCAAATTAACACTTGAAAGTAAGATGTTTTCTAGAGTCACGAAATACTGCAGTTGATAAGCGTTGCATATATGTACCTGTCCTTGGTGATATCCTTTTTTTGCCTGAAAACACGAGATGAAGCCCATGCGTGTGCTATACAACACAATAACTTACGATCGTGGACGTTTTGAACCCTTCGGCATGTTATCGTTATCGTTGTTTGACAACTCGTGCTTGAGTTTTCCGCCTGCAAGGGGTTCGGTACTGGAGGCAGATTTCTCTACTGAAGGATTTGGGGAAGGCGATGACGCAGAAGAAAAATCTGATTCTGATGAGCCTGAAGACTCCAGGCCGATACGTTGTTGACGGGCCATATGGCTGGAGGATGGATCCAAACTAAGACTTGAGAGTAAAATTTGTGCTGGAGGTCACGAAACACTGATATATAAGGAGGGAACCACAGATGCACACCATGCTGCACCCATGAGTCAATAGTAGGACACAGCAACACACAGATATTGAGCCAGTGGCGGCGGCCACCCATAGCCTCTGAATCATTTACAGCGGGCCCATCAGATTTGTACGGCAGGGGCACGTTGTGGGGTGCGGTATTGGTTGAAACAGCTGAAACAAGGAAACTGCGAGGCGCAAGAAAAGCAGAGCATTCCACACCTTCACATATTGCGAGGCACTGCCCGAATGTCACCGCCCTCAGGCCTCAACGGGTCGATCGGGATCCTACTACTGTCAGACAGTATGTTATGCGAGAAGGTACGGAACGGACAAGAAGTCAATCATATTGATTAACTGTGTAAGTTATCACTTGAATTTGTGTTGGTGGGACGTTGCAAGGATTATGCAATGTCAAGCATGGAGTGAGGTTCCGATGCTGTGTTAAGATGCGTGATGTTAAGTTTAAGTTCGTTTAGAACCACTGGCCAGATCATCCCAGGGTACGTAATGGCTAATGAAAGGAACATGCTCACTCCAATGCCGCACACAGCGCAATGACGAGTGGAATTTGTCAGTCTCAGCATCACGCCATGAACAGCCTCTTCCCTTATTCCAATCGTGTCCTTCAATCTTTCTTATTTGATTTTGATTTTGCACTCATCTCAACCGGTCTCCCTGATTTCTCCTTTGACTTCCCAACCCAAACGTTAACTATTATATACTTTGTCCCTCGGAGCACGTTTGATCTGACGATAAGCTTGACGTCGTGTATCTGTTCCACTTACCGTGCATCTAATCATCACATCGAGCACGAGCACATTCAACCGTCTCATCCAACACCACCACCCACAAACTTAGCATCCGCAACCCGCCTCGCCAGCGTCCTCCAACTACGATCACTTCTTAGTCCCGCGCATGCTAGGAATGCGATGCATTCTGGTGCTATGAGTGGGGAGAGTGGTGGGGATGTGTAAGTGTTTTTTGAACGACGACGGCAGGAGTATTGATGTACTACACTGCAAGATCATTGGTCTCTTTGTCCATGCGCCTTCCCCCAAGTTCGGAGGTGTTTACTGTGTATGTCTATTTCCACCTCCCTTCCCTTCACCATATCAATAACCCTCGATTGTTTTTCAACGCGACATTTGACAGATCATCACTACGGATATGTCGTCGTCGCCGTTCGATGCCAATGAATTCTCCAGAATCCTGGAGCTGATCAATCATCTTCAAGGTGTGAAAGTTCCCCTCAAATCGTTTACCTCCAACAACCAATACCACACATTTCCAGACAACGTTCAAGAAAATGAGTCTCCTCATTCCACTTGTATGCATCAGTAAGCACGGCTTATATGCGCAGTTCAATCTCCTTTGAAGATTTATCATTTTATCAATAGCAAGGTTCATGTATTCACTTTTATGCTCTTCATTTCAGTGCATCATCCACATCGCTCACTCGTTTTGAAAACAAAGCCAAGTTCTTCAACCTATGCGGTCCTACCTTGCGCTCGTCTCCATGCCGACAGATCCGTATACGAGGATGATACTGGCTTCCATCTACTGATCAGCAGCCTTTCTTTGGCTCTGGATGTCATGCTTTTCTGGACACTGCAAGTGCGCTTGAAAGGAAGTGGTGGATGAACGTATCATTGTGCCGCGGTGGAAAGACTTCAACAGAAATATAATCGTGGGGTAGGACTGGGATCACCATCTATGTGCGTATCATCAAGTCACCGTTCCCCTTCATAACTTGATTCATACCAGTCAACCGTCAGGTACGCGAGATTCCTCGCAATGTCGAACGTGAACATCAGCCAGTCACAGTCGATCGGGATGATTGCTACCTATCTCTCAATTATCTTCATCACCGGCTTCTTCATCGTCTCAGTCCTGCTGGCGCGTCAGAACGGTTTGAATCAGCTAACGAAGTGGCAAGTCGTCGCCCTTGCGTCCATTTCTGATACACTTAACTAGCCTGCTTAGGCCGATGTGGGAAACAACTCCGCAGTAGGTGGATATAATGTTAGGTCAAATGCTATGCCTGCTGCTTCTCTTGCAAGACAAGAATGTTCGACCCTAAAGGGGTCTGCTACTGAGATAAGTCTGATAGTTAGTGTCTGAGGTCACGGAAAGGTAAGGAAACAAGTCCGAAGGTATGCGGACCAAGTCTGGAGGTCAAAATGTCGGGTCCGAAGGTATAATACCAAGTCCGAGGCGCGGGAAAAGCGGGTCCGAAGCTTCGGGTCGTCGGGTTATGGGTAATAGCAAGGGAACGGGTTCGGAAAGCGTCGGACTATGTCCGGAAACAAGGGAAAGTCAGGGAAAACGAATGGCAAGGGAAGCGGGTGCGAAGCGGGTGCGGAACGGGAGATAACCAGGTATATTCAACCAGGTAACAAGTAAGGACAGGTATGTGACCAAGTAGATGGGAAGTCCCACCTACAGTAAAGTAAAGAGTGCTTGGTCGTACTACCAGTCCTATATAACTAACTACGTAGAAATCCGGAATATAGAAAATAGGAAAACATCGGGTCCAGAGATAGGTAAACTAACATGAGGCGCTGCGGACGTGTGAGAACACAGGTAATAACGCTGCCTACTGCATCAGCCATGGGAAACAAGCTACTACGCACCAGTGGGGTTGGACGGAACGGACAGGACATAGGACGGACGGGTTTCCGAAGGTATGCGAGCGGGTCCGGTGCATCTCCGGCGGGTCCGAGGCTCGGAGAGCGCGGGAAAGCGTCGGGTTTGAGCGGGTTTCATCGGAGATGACTGGAGTGACTGTACTGATGTCCGGACAACTGGGCTTTCGACGTACTCCGTAAAATAGGCCTCTGCAGGGCTGCAGTGAGAATGTTTCCTACACCGAATTTCTGTCAAATTTGACAGGAACATTTTTCGGAGTAAAAGCCCTCGCCTCCGTTCAGTCTCTCATATGCGACGCTTGTGTGGGGGTACGTGGATCGATACTTTCTAGCCAGGGCAATTGATTAATATGCCCGGTTCACCAGGATGATCTACTTCACAATCGGCCTCGTGTGTGGTGGGCCGTATAACCCAAGTTCGATCGATTGGTCTGGTTAGGGGAGAAAAGCCACCTCGTGTCAACCTTGTGTTGTGAACTGCCGCCGTGGCATCAGCAGCATCTTTCAGCCATCAGCTTCCACGGCTCCTCAGCGCCTACACACAGCAGTACTGGTGATTGAGCAGGGTGGCGAATAATGGACATCCTGTGCATGGTGAAAACCTACTAGGTACCAGGATGCTCTCTCCCTTGGAAAGCTGAGAATTATACTGTGGCTAAATTTGACCCGAGTCTTCCGATGTTATAGAGCCTCCTAAAGACTCTCAGTAGGTGGCATCAGAAGCGTGCTTCAGCGCTTGACCAGCCCCATAGCGAATCCGGTGTTTCCCTGATGCATGTTCCACTGAGATTATGTATATCATGGATGCACAAAAAACATAATTTTCGGTATCCTTCTCATCGAGCCTATGCTACATTTCTGTGTGACATACTACTGATTCGATTCAGTTGGTATGCAGTGCTGATTTGCTGGACGCCTTTTCTTCGAACTTGAATGTGTTCCGAATGAATCACCTAGTATTTGCTATTCATTGCCTCGTTCTAGATGTTTTGATCGAGAACCTATTCAATCTTGCGTTGGACTTCTTCTGTAACATTCATGGCAATTCGAAAGGAAAACACTGGATATACGGACAGCTGGTTATGGAAACCACGGGGATGCAGCTTAAACGCCCATTGCACCGCCGTTCTTCCACATGTTCTTGCTGCGGCTTCTGCCTCATATTGACTTTCATTTGCGTCCTGTGGAGCCTGCACCGAGATAAGTGATCATGACCGGATCAAGTCTTTCGAGATCAATCATTGATTGTATCTTAGCGCCAGTCAACAGTATATAAGGAGGTCTACGCTGCACTGCCTGATATCCTCAAAGGGAAGTACATCGTCACTGAAGTGATCTCTTGCGCAGCATATATGATGCACATGTATAACCAAAGTAAGTCCAATATGTACAAATGAAACTTCTGCATTGTTCACACTTGTCGCAGAAACAGAAAATTTTCTGTGACACTCACAGCTGCCGGGCCCGTTGTAGGAAACATTCTCACTGCAGCCCTGCAGAGGCCTAATTCACGGAGTACGTCGAAAGCCCAGTTGTCCGGACATCAGTACAGTCACTCCCAGTCATCTCCGACGAAACCCGCTCAAACCCGACGCTTTCCCGCGCTCTCCGAGCCTCGGACCTGCCGGACTACCACCGGAGATGCACCGGACCCGCTCGCATACCTTCGGAAACCCGTCCGTCCTATGTCCTGTCTGTTCCGTCCAACCCCACTGGTGCGTAGTAGCTTGTTTCCCATGGCTGATGCAGTAGGCAGCGTTATTACCTGTGTTCCCACAAGTCCGCAGTGCCTCATGTCAGTTTACATACCTTCGGACCCGATGTTTTCCTATTTTCTATATTCCGGATTTCTACGTAGCTAGTTATATAGGACTGGTAGTACGACCAAGCACTCTTTACTTTACTGTAGGTGGGACTTCCCATCTACTTGGTCACATACCTGTCCTTACCTGTTACCTGGCTGAATATACCTGGCTATCACCCGTTCCGCACCCGCTTCGCACCCGAAACCCTTGCCATTCGTTTTCCCTGACTTTCCCTTGTTTCCGGACATAGTCCGACGCTTTCCGCACCCATTCCCGTGCTATTCCCTGTAACCCGACGACCCGAAGCTTCGGACCCGCTTTTCCCGCGCCTCGGACTTGGTAGTATACCTTTGGACCCGACGTTTTGACCTCCGGACTTGGTCCGCATACCTTCGGACTTGTTCCCTTACCTTTCCGTGACCTCAGACACTAACTATCAGACTTACATCAGTAGCAGACCCCTTTAGGGTCGAACGTTCTTGCCTTGCAAGTGAAGCAGCAGGTATAGCATTTGACCCAACATTATATCCGCCTGTTGTGGAGTTGTTTCCCACACCGTTACACAAACCGTTAATGCTGGAGGAGCAGCCGGTTACACCTGGTCTTCAGAAGCTACCTATGTTCTTTCCCGTGAAGGGTGCGACCCGACCGCAAAATACATGCCGTTGTACAGCCTGAAAAAGCCTCGTCCCAAGTTCTGGGAGTTGCCTTTCGGTCACCGCGTAAATGAGATAAGTAATAATATGATCAACAGGTGAGTTGAAATCGTCTGGTGGCTCAGCAGTGCAATGACGTCTTTGCAGGTGGGAGGATGTCGACCCACCTTGGAACCCCCTCGACGACGAGGGCGAAGAGTACGAGATCTATGATGCGGTACGTTCTCAGTTTTTCTCAAGTGCCTCTCATAGCGACAATGATGACGACTGAATTATGATCATTCACAAATGGTATTAATACTACTCCACTTGAGTTCAAGTGTCCCCCAAGGGCCAACTCATGTCACTTTGTATATAAGCGAGCGACATCAGGGAAAGAGTACAACACGACAATTCACATGTTACGTGGACAAAGTGCCTTCTCTTCTCAAATTTGAACGTTAGATAACTCTGCCAATGACCTTATACATGTGTATGCCGAACAGCGTGATATCGTGATCGATTGCAACATTGTTATGTGTGAGAAAAGGTCCACCTAAGAGGAATGAAGTACAGAGTTTAGGCATGATAATGGCGCATACAGTGCGAGACATAATCGAGAGACGAAATGCAAGTTTAACATATGTAGTGCGAGAGGAAAAAAATACTGTTCCTATGACTCGACGATGCAACTGAGACTGGGAGAGGCTTGGGTAAGATATGATAACGTGTGGTAAGCCATGCTTCCAACTCCCCTGTGAAGTGCGATAGCCTCATCCAAGTCTCCGTCGTTGCCTCGGTGCGAAAAGCGGGTGGAGAGTTGAGTCGCAAGGTTATTTAACGACTTGGACCGATCTGTGTGACCGACTGGGAGCAAAGCCAGCGCTTCCCTCTGAAGTGCGATAGCTTGATCCAGATTGAATAGTGCTGCAGGGCGGTAGCGATGATCCACGGGGCAGAGATCAGAGGCACGTTCAAAGTGCTTTATGGATTGGTCGAGATCCCTACTGCTCTGCGTCCGGTGGTATCGTGCGAGAAGACGATGTCCGGCGTCCGTCCTTAGCATTAACGCATCCATATCGCTGGACGCAAACTACGCATTACAAGCTCTCAGTATCGGAATATCAAATTGTATTGATCACTCACGGTAGTAAGGGGACAAAGAACTGCGGCGTCGTTTTCATCAGAAAGTCGTTGCTCTACTGTCATGAACAGTGAAGTACGCGGAGATACGACTTCCTGCTGCTTGGGCTGAAAGATTATGGCTGTGATACTCTCGTTAACATCTGTCAGGTGTGATTTGCAGCAAACGTTACTGACGATCAGTCCCACGAATGGCTTGTGGAAGCGTCAATACGTGCTGAACAAAGATAGATATCACATACCAGTATTGACGACTCGTTGCACTCCACTGAGGTGTGCCTCTCCCTGGCCCTGGGGGCGTTCTGGGTAGCTTGACTCCTCTCTCAAGGGTGGGGGGTAATCATCGAAATAATCAGGGACGAAGCTTAACATAAGGCTGAGGGATGGACAGTGAGATGTGTGCTGGAGGTCACGAAACATTGGATTTCGTGTAAGGTCCTGATAGATTATAAAGGATGGAGCCACAGCATACACGTGACAACTACACCGTGCATGCGGTGCGCAGGCTGATGCTGTTCGAATGTTCTATAGTCATGGGCATCAAAATTGTACGGCAGGGGCACGTTGTGGGGTGCGATATTGATTGAAGCAGCCAAAAGGAGGAGACTGCGAGGCTCAACAAAAGCAGACTCCGCACTTTCGGAGATTGCCAAGCACTGCCCAAATATCACCGCCCTTGGCCCTCAACCTTTGCGCGAGAAGGCACGGAACTGAAAAGAAGTCAATCATTGACTAGCTGTGTCTGTAAGTATGTGATAATTATCAGCTCAACTTGTGTCGCATTGCAAGTATCATGTCAAACGTGGAGTGAGGTACTGTGAGGTCACTTCCGTGATGATAGGGATGTCAAATGAAGAACTATAGTGGGTGTATCATGATAAATAAGCGGAATTGACCAAAGAAAGGACGAGACTGAAAAACGAGGCGTGCGTCTCGCGTGTCTGTGCATGCATGTCAAGTGCATGTCAGCCCTTGTCTCAGGTAGTCAGTGACTTCCACCGTGCCACCGTGAAGTTCAGATCGAGCACTTCACGGTCTTCGCTGCTGCTGGCCAGTGCTGGTATAACTTATATCGACGACCGTTCACCCAGCTAGTAAGATTTGTATTCGTGATTTGTGAGTTTAAAAAAATTTGTATAAGCTTCAAAAGGTACTATACCTCATACTCCTGCTCTAAACTAGCGTTCATGAGGCTAAACAGGTTTTTTCAAGGTTGTACATGTAGTTTTGAGACAAGCACAGCAAGTTTCGAACTTTGGCGCCGTCACGGTGACGGTCACAAAATGTCACAAAATCACTGTTGCTCGAACGCGTGCAGTCTCTGGATGTGTCGTTTGCCATACTTATAGATTTATAGACGAGTCCACACCCGTTGTGCCTTCGGAGCCCACATATTACAGTCTGATTTGTATCCATCCATCAGCCATATGTCAAGCTTCATGCCTAGTCCTTTTGATGGCTACCCTCTACCCTTGGGAGAGGAGCCAAGCTACCCAGAACACACCCAGGACTCAGGAGAGACGCACCTCAGTGGAGTGCAACAAGTCGTCATTACCGGTACGTGAAATCTATCTCCGTTCAGCACATATTGACAACTCCCCCCAAGCCATTCGCGCAACTGATCTCACTCTTGATTTCCGATGGATCCCCGCTGGCTTCCATGTGGTAGTGAAGGTTGACGGTTCTGAATGCCAGACAAGCAACAAACCTGTACACGTAGACCAGGCCATCGTCGAATGGAATGAGTGCATACTTCTGTAAGTTGTCCTTAATCCGGTCTTTCCTACAGGTATTGAGACGGACTTTAGGCCGTGTGAGCCATCTTCTAAAGTTTGGGTCAGCGTGTATGCCTCATTTGAAGTGCATCCCATGCTCAGTCATGGTGAACTCCTCTGCACATTTGAGATCTCTGTCAGAGAATTACTGGATCGCAGTGAAAAATCATGTCGTCAGTAATGTCAGTTTCAAATGACGCCTGACGGATGCTAATGAGTATCCCAGCCATCACCTTTCAGCCCAAGCGGCAAGAAGTCGCATCTCCGTGCATTTCATTGTTCATAACAGTGGAACAGCGACTTTCTGATGAAAATGACACCACAGTTCTTTGCCCCCATACTAGCGTGAGTGATCAATCTAGTCTGATATTCTGGGGGTGAAAGCTTCGAATGTATAGCTTATGTCCGGCGATGCAGATGCGTTAATACTCAGGACGGACGCCGGATACCATCTTCTCGCACGATACCGCAGGACGCAGAACAGTAGGGATCTCGACCAATGCATAAATCACTTTGAAGGTGCCTCTGATCTCTGCCCCATGGATCATCCCTACCGCCCTGCGGCACTGTTCAATCTAGCTACTGCGAAGTTTCTGAGTTGCCAAGCCAATGGAACATACCCCGACCTCTGCATCCCTATCACTCTTTTTGAAGACGTCCTTGATTTGCGTCCCACTGGTCATTCGGACCGACCCATCACCCAGTTTCATCTCGCCATTTCTCTGCTCTCTCGCTTCGCGAATCGGGGATTTCAAACGGATGCTGATGAGGCTGAAGAGTTACTGGGCGAAGTCCTCGATATTTGTGACGCCAACAGCTACATTCATAGAGCAGCATTGCTTGCGATCGACATATCCGCTCTCCTTCCGGCTGGAAACACTGATGCAACTGATCTTGGGGAAGAGCGGCCCACCGCATCCATGCTTCCGTTATCGCCGAATCAACTTGCTCATCTAGCAGGGCAGTGTGTGGGGAGAGATGATCCCCGTGCCTTAGATGAGGTGATATCTCTTCATTACGATGCACTGGGATACTACAACACCTTGTATGCTTACCGAGGGGTATTGCTAGGTAATCTGGGTATTATGCTGGCCATTCATTTTCAACGTCAAGGCAATGACGAAGACTTGGATCGGGCTATCGCACTTCAGAGGGAAGCGCTGGCTTTGCACCCGGTCGCTCACACGTATCAGTCCTCATCATTACATAACCTTGCGAACCAACTGTTCACCCGCTTTCAACACCAAGGCAACCATGAAAACTTGGATCAGGCTATCGCACTTCAGAGGGAAGCGCTGGCTTTGCACCCGGTTGGTCACCCAGATCGGTCTAAGTCATTAAATAACCTTGCGAACCAACTCTCCACCCGCTTTCACCACCAAGGCAACGACAAAGACTTGGATGAGGGTATCACACTTCAGAGGCAAGCGCTGGCTCTGCGCCCTGTCGGTCACATAGATCGGTCTATGTCATTAAATAACCTTGCGATTCAACTCTCCACCCGCTTTCACCACCGAGGCAATGACGAAGACCTGCATCAGGCTATTGCACTTCAGAGGGAAGCACTGGCTTTGCGCCCGGTCGGTCACACAGATCGGTCCTCGTCATTACATAACCTTGCAAACCAACTCTCCACCCGCTTTCACCACCAAGGCAACGATGAAGACTTGGATCAGGCTATCACACTTCAGAGGGAAGCACTGGCTTTGCACCCGGTCGGTCACACAGATCGGTCCTCGTCATTACATAACCTTGCAAACCAACTCTCCACCTGCTTTCACCACCGAGGCAACGACGAAGACTTGGATGAAGGTATCACACTTCATAGGGAAGCACTGGCTTTGCGCCTGGTCGGTCACACAGATCGGTCCTCGTCATTACATAACCTTGCAAACCAACTCTCCACCCGCTTTGAGCACCGAGGTAATGACGAAGACTTGGATCACGGTATCGCACTTCACAGGGAAGCGCTGGCTTCGTGCCAAGTCGGTCACACAGATCGGTCCTCGTCATTACATAACCTCGCGAACCAACTCTCCACCCGCTTTGAGCACCGAGGCAATGGCGAAGACCTGGATCAGGCTATCGCACTTCAGAGGGAAGCGCTGGCTTCGCATCCGGTCGCTCACCCAGATCGGTCTAAGTCATTAAATAACCTTGCGAATCAACTCTCCACCCGCTTTCACCACCAAGGCAATGACAAAGACTTGGATGAGGGTATCGCACTTCAGATGGAAGCGCTGGCTTTGCGCCCGGTCGGTCACACAAATCGGTCCTCGTCATTACATAACCTTGCAAACCAACTCTCCACCCGCTTTCACCACCAAGGCAACAATGAAGACTTGGATCAGGCTATCGCACTTCAGAGGGAAGCGCTGGCTTTGCACCCGGTCGGTCACACACACCGGCCCTCGTCATTACATAACCTTGCGACTCAACTCTCCACCCGCTTTCACCACCGAGGCAATGACAGAGACTTGGAACAGGCTATTGCACTTGATAGACTTGCGGACATAGTAGAGCGGTACATGCGGAGATATGATCCCTGTGCCTTATATGAAGTGATATCCCTTCATTACGATGCACTGGGATACTACAACACCACGCATGCTTGCCGTGGGCAATTACTGTGTAATCTGAGTGTAATGCTGATCACTCGCTTCGAACACGGAGGCAATGGCGAAGACTTGGATCAGGGTATCGTGCTTCAGAGGGAAGCGCTGGCTTTACACCCGGTCGGTCACCCAGATCGGTCTAAATCATTACATAACCTTGCGAATCAACTCTCCACCCGCTCTGACCACCGGGGCAACAACGAAGACTTGGATGAGGCTATCGCACTTCACAGGGAAGTGCTGGCTTTGCACCCAGTCGGTCACACAGATCGGTCCTCGTCATTGAATAACCTTGCGATTCAATTCTCCACCCGCTTTGACCAGCGAGGCAATGACGGAGACTTGGATGAGGCTATCACACTTCACAGGGAAACGCTGGCTTTGCGCCCGGTCGGTCACATAGATCGGCCCATGACATTACAACATCTTGCCAATCAACTCTCCACTCGCTTTCACCGCCGAGGCAATAGCGAAGATGTGGATGAGGCTATTGTACTTCAGAAGGAGGCGTTATCTTTGCGCCCTGTTGGTCACACGGAACAGTCCTGGTCATTAAATAACATTGGGAAGGAACTTTCCACCCGCTTTGACCACCGAGGAAATGGTGAAGACTTGGATGAGACCATCATACTTCACAGGGAAGCGCTGGCTTTGTGCCCGGTCGGTCATACATATCGGTTCATGTCATTAAATAACCTTGCGATTCAACTCTCCACCCGCTTTGAGCACCGAGGCAACGGCGAAGACCTGGATCAGGCTGTCGCGCTTCACAGGGAAGCGCTGACTTTGTGCCCGGTCGGTCACCCAGATCGGTCTAAGTCATCAAATAACCTTGCAAATCGACTCTCCACACGCTTTCACCACCGAGGCAACGACGAAGACTTGGATGAGGCTATGGCACTTCAGAGGGAAGTGCTGTTTTTGTGCCCGGTCGGTCACCCAGATCGGTCCTCGTCATTAAGTGACCTTGCGGTTCAGCTCTCCGCCCGCTTTGACCACCGAGGCCATGTTGAAGACCTCAACGAGTCACGAGAGCATCTCTGCTGTGCATTGACTCTGTTGACGCAACATGATCCTCGTCAATTAAAGGTCCATCTTTCGCTTGCTACCGTCTATCTATCATTTCATCATCCAGGGCTGGACGGCGCCAGCCCGGGCGATGATACTGATAGTCTGAATGCTGCCATGCATCATCTCAAGGCAGCAGCCAATGTCGTCCCTGGAGGCTTGCGACCTCGCCTGCAAGCAAGTCTATGTTGGGTTCGCTATGCTAGCCAATATTCACATGGTACTGAACTCGAGGCTTATGCAACTTCCATGCAACTTCTGGATGCTTTTGTGTCTGCGACAGCTTTGGTATCGTCTCGTCATAGTGCCATGAAGGAATTCCCATGTTCACTTGCCGTGGATGCTGCATCATGTGCTCTTCGTAGTGGTGATGTTTGTCGCGCCGTTGAGTTGCTGGAACAAGGCAGGACTCTCATCTGGACCCAGATGGCGCGACTCCGCACGCCTCTTGACAGCCTCGAGAATCGTGGTGATCATGCAGTGGCCCTGATGAAGAAATTCAGAGGCCTCAGCTGTCTTCTTGAGAAAACTCCTGTGAGCAATCCAGAAGGGACTGCAAAAGTCAATGTAGAAGCAGAAGTGGCCCGCTACAGACGTTTGGTGGAGGAGTGGAATGAAGCTGTAGAAGAGATCAGGAAGATTGAAGGCTTCTCTCGCTTCCTACTTCCCCCCTTGTTCTCCGATCTTCAAGCTGCAGCTCATGACGGGCCTATCATCGTGCTGATTGCAAGCAAGTCGTCTTGCGATGCCATTATTATCCCGCCCAAACAACCTCCGACTAGCCTTCAGCTCCCTACTAATCTGGAGAAACTCCAGACATTGGTGGTCAAACTTCAACGAATAAGTCAAACAGAGGCTGGCCCAAAAAGGATCCAATCAGTGCTGATCAAAGCCTTGATGGAGTTATGGGACGACGTCGTCCACCCGGTCGTCGAAAATCTGGGCGGATTTGCACGACCAGGTTCCCGAATATGGTGGTGCCCAGCGTCTGTCTTCAATTCCTTGCCGTTGCATGCTGCTGGTGCATACAGGCAAGGTGGAAAGTTCCTTTCGCAGCTATATGTCTCTTCATACACGCCATCGCTTACCGCGCTGATGAAGGCTCGCAAATTAAGTCATCACAATTCCCCATTGGTGTCCTTTGCTGCCATTGGTCTGGATCGCCCAGACGGTGCTTCATTCACTTTGAATAGCGTGGAGCCTGAGCTGGAATTGGTGCGGAGTCTTTTACCGCCTCCTCAAACTGTTTCCTTCACCAAGATAACAAGCGATGATGCAACGAAATCGAGAACACTACACACATTGTGAGATAATACTTGGCTCCATTTCGCCTGCCACGGGACACAGAACAATAAAGAACCTTTCAAGTCGGCCTTTCTCATGCATGACCAACCACTTTCACTTCTCAATATCACAGAAACAGATTTGTCGCGGCATGAATTTGCATTTATTTCTGCCTGCGAAACTGCAGTCGGGGACCCTGACATGCCTGACGAAGTCATACACCTAGCAGCTGGCCTGCAATTTGGTGGGGTGAAGAGCGTTGTTGGGACATTATGGGAGGTCGACGATAGTACTGTGCGGCACTTAGTCGAGGCGTTTTACAAAGACTTGTGTGGGGATGGCAAAATGACTTCCAAACGAGCTGCCCGAGCGCTGCAACGAGCAGTCCAGTCATTGGATTATGACAAGGACATCCCCTTGGACCAGCGTATAGCGTTCATACACATTGGTGTATGATCAATTTTGTGCGTCCTCTCACCTTTTGATTAAAGTGTTCTTGAGACAATCTGACTTCGCGTGTAACATCCAGCCACGGCTACGCGTCACGGTAGCCTGTTGGCAAGGACTCAACATTTGATATTTCAGATTGTGAAACTGCTGATCTGGTATAACATGTCATAGCAGCAAGACGTGATAGATGTCATAATCGAGTATCTGAATTGCGCAGGGCGTTCTCGAATGTACTTCCAGTTATCATGCGGCACCGAAATCCAGTGTTTATGACAGAATACATCTTACAAGTGTTGTCCGACGATGTGTGGATATTCTAGCTTCGAGCTCCGTCAGACCTAGAAGCCGTGGTGGGACCCAGACTTGCACCCACACCGGCCATTTCAGAGACGCCCTCGCCTTGGACGACGACGAAACTTCACGATCTGCGGTTTAACGCCAACAAAAATGTGTATCAAGTGACAGGAGTGTGGCGGATGCGCTGTATCACTTACTCTTCTTGCCTCTGGCACACACGGATCATGGATGTCAGGTCGCTATTTATGCAAAGTTCTTTTGTGTTTGAACAAGCGTGACGTTGGCAAAACTAGTTGGAACACAAGTAAAGGTAGAGGTAAAGCAATAGCGAATAGTGATGCACCAGCCCAACTTGGCCTGAAAGCTCGCGAGATTACACATCTACACAAAATCCGGCAGTCATAAGTCATGGTCGTTTCTGGAGCACCCGCTGCTGCGTTGCATGGAAGAATGAAAAACAGCCAATTTACGCATGGATTACCAACGATAATATTGGGGGAATCGCAATTTGTTTCAGAGAGGTCAAGGTTTACCCGGAAGCACCTGATCAGGTTGGAAGCTGCGCTGAAGGTTGGGTTGTAGCGTGTGGGGGCATGACCTCCTCGTAAACAATGGCTGGCAAGGAGAAAGTCTACATCGGTAGGAATGTGCGTAGGGCTAGAGTCAGATTAGAGCATGCGGGGGCATGATGCACCACGCTGAAGTGTTGACGGTACAGAGTTTGACCTTAGGTTGGAAGGAATATGTAGAGTGGAGAGGGAGCGCTCGGTCGAATGTTTGTCATAACCGATGATGTAGCGCCTTACGTATAGGAAGATGCACATACTGCCGATCTCAGATCGGGGCGCTTTGTGTATACAGCACGTGGCTGCGAGGCGTTCGGAACATGAGGATACCGCATGGGACACACCTTAAAAATGACTTGAACGAACGGGTTTCGTCTTTCATGATTCCTGCTACCTCAGCTCAGCTTATCACAATCGATTCCCTGCATTGGTGAATGCAGTACATCGGTGTAAGTTTGTCTGAACAGTGTTTCTCGTGAGTGATATTCTAGGCTGTGTTGACCGCTTGCTTACCAGTGACTTTGTGTTCCCGTAGAGATCTCTCGAACACGGCCCAGCAGCACCTGTATAGGACCGAAGCCATTCTGTGGGTCGGGACCGAATTCCTGTAAGCAAGTCGTCTCACAAGCAACGTATTGTGCGCTTCTGACAACCATTTGATGTGACATAAGAGGGTCCGTTGAACTCACCAGCGACCTGCTCCCCTGCAACTCATTCCAATTTCCAATATCCTGGGCTACTGCTCTCGCCTATGTACATAGTCCAAGATCTGCCATAGTCAAGAGCCCGAGCGCCGAATGTCTTCTTCGACCAGTATGGAGCAACAGACGGCAGCAGTCAGACAAGTCATGCCCCGCCAGACGATGCGGGGCCATACTGGCTGGGTAAATGATGTTGTGCTCCTGCCTGAGGGACGGCGTTTCATCACATGTTCATTTGACGGTTCGCTTCGACTATGGGACCTGGAGAGTGGTGCACAAGTGGGCAACGACTGGCAAGACGAGGGGGACGAGGAAGCAGTGTACACCATAGCACTGTCTCCAAATGGCAACATTGTCGCAAGCGGAAGCCATGGTGGAACAGTGAGATTGTGGGACGTCGAGACGAGAAAGGTTGTCGCAAAATGGGCAGGGCACACCAAGGATGTACTGTCAGTGTGCTGGAGTGCAGATGATGAGCGAGTGCTGAGCGGATGCTATGATGGGACAGCAAAAGTCTGGGATGTCAAGACCGGCGGCACAGTCCTGGCAATCGAGACTGGGCATCGGAATGTGTGGGTGGCGATGTACTCACCCAATAACACAAATTTTGCAACAGGAGGATACAACGAGAGCGGAGCAAAAATCTGGGATGCAAAGACGGGCAAGCTACTCGCCACAATCGAAAGCGAACATTCAGTTTCAAGCTTGGCCTGGACGTCAGATGGTAAGAAGCTTATCTTCGCGTCATATGGCCCAATTAGGATATTCGACACTGCCACTTGGCAGCAAATTGCCATCCTTGAGGGTCACAAAGACTGGGTCTGCGCCGCAATCACGTTGTCTCGGAACGACCGCCTCCTTGCGAGTGCATCCTATGATCAAACAGTGCATCTGTGGAATCTCGACACTAATCTCCCAGTTGGACCACCCCTCCGGCACACAGAGGATGTGCATTGTGCAGTCTTTTCCGCCGATGGAAAAGTGCTAATCACTGGTGATCGTGACAACAACGCGCACGTGTGGGACGTCCACACCATCCTCAATGAAGCTGGCCTTGAATACCTACTACCGCCTATTTCTGTAAGTCTAAATCTCATGATTCTTTGATAAAGACAATACTGATCTCCTCACAGGCCGTAGAGGATGTATGTGGCATATCTCTTGACGTTTTTGATCTATGTAACATCAGCATTCTAGACCGATGCCACGCAGGCCGAGGACGATCATCTACCAGACTTTTTTAATGATGGGCGAGACAATGTTTATGTGCATTGTTAGCATTTCTAAATCAGTTATTGTTCTGACCTCTTGATCTCAGTCCTCCGCAACATGTGCTGGCCATCGCCGTTCCTCTGCCCGCCGCCATTCCTCTGCCCGCCGCCGCCCTCTCTTATCCTCTTTGAGGAATGCAAATGTACCCTTCGCCCGCCTTTCAACGCTCTTTCGCCGCTCTCCCTCCAACATCAATAAAGCAACCGAACCCCAGCAACGCCAAAGGCGAACTATTATCTCTGGTCATGGTCCTCGGACTGTGGAAGTTGCTGCAGTACGGGACAAAAAGGTATGCTTTTCTTCATGTGCATTTCCAATCACCGTGGTTCAATGATTTCTGTGCAGTCATTGTTTGTTGCTCAGCGGTCAAAAAGAGATCGTGACAAGGCGAAACGAACACGGCAGCAGCAAGGCCAAACTCAGCCGTCGTCATCGCAAACTCAACCTGCTGCCGCCTCAACATCCACCGCACCTCCCGTTCCTGCTAGTACCACTACGCCAGGTGCAGTAACTACACAGTCACGACGCCTCCCATTCTGGGCTCGTCTCGTGCTTTTCCTTTGCTGTGCATCTCCCCCGCATGGCGATGGTCATTAATACTGCACATATGGACAACCATTTCGTCTTTGAGTCTAGTTCTTTTGTATTGCTTTCTTTTTATCGATGTCTGTCGCTAGTTCACGAATGACGTCCTTTCAAATAGATTTTACATTTCCACGACTCATGACCCTTGGGTTAGTTTCAGAGCTATGTGTGAAGCAGCTTCAATAGTATTCCGCTATCCCCCCGTGCGTGGTGATTGCCTGTCCGCTGTTCAAAGAAGAGGCTAGGTGTATCCTACACGAATACGGGCTCGCACCCTGCATCTTATTCTGTCGAGCCTGCTGACATTTTTCGTATGGTATTCGTTCGAATCATCGGACACCAAGCCATTGTCATCTCTGGTAGCACCTACTGCAGCGTTGTATGAAAGGTTGAAAAATCAGCTAACTTGTGCATAGATCGAGCATGTGCGAGCTCGATATTCCGCACAAACTGCGAGAAGTTGAAGTTGCTTGCAGAAATGACGGTTTACCCCAGACTCCAAACCATCGGCAGTGTGTAGAGAGTCTACATCCGAGTGCTGCCACACAAACCAAATACGAACAACAGTAATTCAAACACCGCAACTTTGGACTCTAACACACTTGGCCGACTGGCACAAGTTGTTGTGGCGCAAAGATTGTGACTATTTGTCCCTCCAAAAAACCATTCGCCAGTTCCCCAGGCATGACATGGGAGTATTTGCATAATTCTGGTATACATAATATAATTATTAAAATATCATTTTTATTATCTAAGTAAATGAAAGGGAATTAGCAGCGCAGAAGGAATGGTGCACGGAGAACCATGAGGCATAGTAGTCAGCAAGTTCATGATAAAATGAGCACTGTGGTGCATGAGCTACTGTCGTACAATGAGTCTTACAAGCAGACTGTCAAAAGTGATTCAGTGCCTGCAAGATAATAGCCTGTCCATGTAGTGCTGCCATGGTCCGGTTCGGTCCGGTTCAGAGGGTTCAGGACGAGAACTGAGAACCGAACCATGGTCCAGTTCTGCAAAATTGTCAAACCCAGAACTGGACCATTGAGGACCATTCTTTGCAGTCCGGTTCGGTCTTTTTCTGGTCTGAACTCAAACCAAGCCAAAAAATTTTCTATAGTGAGCACAAAAAAATGTTGACAAAATGCTAGTCTACACATTGAGTAGCTAGTCTAACATAGCCGCAAACTCTTCTGCCTCTGTAGCTGCTGAAACATAACCATTGTGGTAACCTGCCTTCCACCCTTGGCAGCACTTTTTAGAGCTTCCCACAGTCTGTCAGACCTGGTTTCTCTGTAGGACAAAACACGTCTCTGAGACCCCCCTCAATTCCTTAACAGGTTTGAGAGTATCCTTGTGACCCTCGTCAGAGGATTGACTCTGGTTGTTACAGATGAGGCTGGAGGGTCTCCAGTATGTCATCAAGTGTCTCTCACACTGTCATCATACTTGAGGAGCCTCTGGTGTTGTCTCTTGTGACCCTACACACCACTATGTTATGTTTCCCCTTTGCGCTTATGTTATGTTTTTCCTCCGCGCTCATGTTGTGTTTTATTCTCGCACTTATGTCATGTTTTCTGTTCAGACTTCTGCTATGTTTCCCTAGTTATGTTTTGTTATTTTTATGCCTTCGCACTGATGAGTGTATCCTGATAAATGATGTACCCGTCCGCCGCCATGGTGCTCGAGATTCTTAGTGATTTCTGAAGACAAAAGAGCAGCCTTTGGAGCCGCTATACTGGGATTGACAAAACAGATAACAAACAGTAGATAGGAACATCAATATTGGGTATAAGATGTGGCTGCAAAATGGACAGGACAAGGGTAAGGATGCACAAGTAACAAGTGAGATGAACAGGACACGCGGTGGGAATCATAGCAAAACATGACGGAAAGATCAAGACCAAGCAAGCGCAAGAAAATGAGATGAAATGATAGCAAAATAGGAATACGAAAGACGGGTATTGTGTGGAGAGTCTATTGAGGAGGCTGGGGAGGGTTGGTTGACTCACAATTGAATGCTCGCGGAACACAGTCCACAGATGCAGTATCAATATTACGGACATGGTCCGTCCATCTGGAATTGTGGTAATGAGCCCTGGCTTGTGGGTACCCACTGTCATGGTAAGCTCCTCCACCAAATGCCCGGTGCTCGTCAAGGTCATTGTGTCGAGCGTATCCACCTTCCCGACCATAGTCGGGACCAAGCAGAGGACTGTAACGACTAGGATAAGTACGTTCACGCTCACTGTGACCATAAAGGGCATCGCGGTGTAATTCCGAGGCTGGAGAACTATCCTGCCCAGTGAATTCACTGTCAGTACGAGGCTCGGTGTGGGAAACAACTCCGCAGTAGGCGGATATAATGTTAGGTCAAATGCTATACCTGCTGCTTCACTTGCAAGGCAAGAACGTTCGACCCTAAAGGGGTCTGCTACTGAGATAAGTCTGATAGTTAGTATCTAAGGTCGTGGAAAGGTAAAGGAACAAGTCCGAAGGTATGCGGACCAAGTCCGGAGGTCAAAACGTCGGGTCCGAAGGTATACTACCAAGTCCGAGGCGCGGGAAAGCGGGTCCGAAGCTTCGGGTCGTCGGGTTACGGATAATAGCAAGGGAACGGGTTCGGAAAGCATCGGACTATGTCCGGAAACAAGGGAAGGTCAATAGAAACGAGTGACAAGGGTTTCGGGTGCGAAGCGGGTGCAGAACGGGTGTGAACCAGGTATATTCAGCCAGGTAACAGGTAAAGACAGGTATGTGACCAAGTAGATGGGAAGTCCCACCTACAGTAAAGTAATTTTGCTTGGTCGTACTACCAGTCCTATATAACTAGCTACGTAGAAATCCGGAATATCGAAAACAGGAAAACATCAGGTCCGGTGATAGGTAAACTAACATGAGGCGCTGCGGACGTGTGAGAACACAGGTAATAACGCTGTATACTGCATCAGCCATGGGAAATAAGCTACTACACACCTGTGGGGTTGGACGGAACGGACAGGACATAGGACGGACGGGTTTCCGAAGGTATGCAAGCGGGTCTGGTGCATCTCCGGCGGGTCCGAGGCTCGGAGAGCGCAGGAAAGCGTCGGGTTTGAGCAGGTTTCATCGGAGATGACTGGAGTGACTGTACTGATGTCCGGATAACTGGGCTTTCGATGTACTCCGTGAATTGGGCCTCTGCAGGGCTGTGGACAGAATGTTCACGACATCGGGTCCATAATGGTTGGGAGCTTGCAAACCAGTATAGTGTAGGTTGCGAGTATCATGGTAATAGAAGGCATCATGTGGGTGGAGAGCATCATGATCATTGAGTTTATGATTGCGGCGCATGGCATCCTGCATGTACCATGGCTTGCGAGAATGACCATGAAGTGGTTGCCAAGGGTCAGGCAAGGGATCACAAGGGTCATGACGGAAAGTATCCCAAGGCTCACAGGAGTTGTGAAGAGGGTCACCTTCACAAGGATTGTTGCAACAGTCAGGGATAACCTCATGATGAGGTTCCCAAGGAGGGTCACCCTCGTGACAATCAGGGATACCCTCCCAATGAAGTTCCCAAAGAGGGTCAACCTCACGATTGTTGTAACAATGGTCAGGAACGACCTCATGCCAAAGCTTGCAGTTGTGTGGAGGGTCACCCTTGTGAGGGTCTTGCTGGACACCCTCACGGGGGTCGTGGTGGGCAGGCTCTGGTGGAGGCTTGTGGGGGTCATGAGAGGTGTGAGTGGCATTGGGAAGATCCTCAATGGGATTGGTGATCTGAGGCAGTTCCTGCTGATCTACTGCTGGCCTATCGTCGTGCAATTCCTTGGTCAAGTCTTCCTGTGAAGTTTCTGCAGGGACATCAACTAAACTGGGGGAGACAGCACTCTTGGTGATCGTAATGTCCACCTTCTTACCCTTGTCAACGTCAGATTCATCTGAGTGGCTGTATGCCATGCGAAGAGCACACTTCATTTTGCACTTGGATTCCTTGGTGATTGGGTGCGGTTTGATTTGTTGTGCTGGAGGGTAGATAGACAGTAGATCATTAGTCTTGCTATAAAATTTGGTTGAAAAGAGCTTACCCTTGGTGTGCTTGTTAGAGGGTCCATCGTGGAGTTGCATTGGTGCAACGGCTATCAACCTTGAGTCAAGTAGAGTCCAATTAGAAGTATATAGTGTACTCACCCTCAGGTGCCGGTGATGTCACCACACTTGATGACCCCACTGTCAATGGAGACAGAGGACCACCCTTCATTGGAGAGGCTATTGAGGTCGACAAGGGAGGCGCTTTGGGTGCTTTTGCCTGTGTCCCTTTCTTCCCCACTTTTGAAGCATTAGTCTTCTCCTTGGATAGAGCAGGCTTCTTCGACACACGTGATGTGTTTGCAGACTTCAGTTTCCTTTTCTTCCCGTGTCCTTCTTCATACTCAGTATCAGGCTCTTCAATGGTGTTCTCCTTGGCTGAAGTGACTTTGATCACCTCGCTCCGTGCTGGGGTTGGTTCTGGCTTTGGAACGACTTTGAATGGGTGTGAGGGTGGAACAACAACTTTGAATGGGCGTGAGGGGGGTGGTGCAACAACTTCTACTTGCATGGTGGGTTTATGGGACTTGGGAGCAGGAGGTACCACTGGGAGTTCACCCTCTGATTCGTCGTCATTGGAGGAGGATGGTGGAGGGGCCTTCGGTGCCTTATCAGCAGCTTTCTTGACCTTCATAGCTGCATTGCTAGGCTTGAGATGAGCTGGGCTGTGGTAGTCGGTATTGCCATTCACAAACAGTCATCGAGCACCATCATGTGCCCACTCAGCTGGTGGAGCTATGCCTGTGATGACTGGCCTCTCAGAGGCCATGACAGCTGCTACATATGACATTAAAAATATGTTATTTCATAGCATAATATAAATGAAACTTACCTTGATGTGTTGTCGTGAACATTCTGTCCACAGCCCTGCAGAGGCCCAATTCACAGAGTATGTCGAAAGCCCAGTTATCCGGACATCAGACCAGTCACTCCAGTCATCTCCGATGAAACCCGCTCAAACCCGACGCTTTCCTGCGCTCTCTGAGCCTTGGACCCGCTGGAGATGCACCGGACCCGCTCGCATACCTTCGGAAACCTGTCCGTCCTATGTCCTGTCCGTTCTGTCCAACCCCACTGGTGCGTAGTAGCTTATTTCCCATGGCTGATGCAGTAGACAGTGTTATTACCTGTGTTCTCACACGTCCGCAGTGCCTCATGTCAGTTTACATATCTCCGGACCCGATGTTTTCCTATTTTTCTATATTCCGGATTTCTATGTAGTTAGTTATATAGGACTGATAGTACGACCAAGAACTTTACTTTACTGTAGGTGGGACTTCCCATCTACTTGGTCACATACCTGTCATTACCTGTTACCTGGCTGAATATACCTGGTTATCACCTGTTCCACACCCACTTCACACCCGAAACCCTTGCCATTCATTTTCCCTGACTTTCCCTTGTTTCCGGACATATGTAGCCCGACGCTTTCCGAACCCATTCCCTTGCTATTACCCATAACCCGACGACCCGAAGCTCCGGACCTGCTTTCCCACACATCGGACTTGGTAGTATACCTTCGGACCTGACATTTTGACCTCCAGACTTGGTCCGCATACCTTCGGACTTGTTCCTTTACCTTTCTGTGACCTTAGATACTAACTATCAGACTTATCTCAGTAGCAGACCCCTTTAGGGTCGAACATTCTTGTCTTGCAAGAGAAGCAGCAGGCATAGCAATCACCCAACATTATATCCGCCTACTGCGGAGTTGTTTCCCACAACGTTATCACCACTGTTTTTGAGGACGATGTTTCCCAGACCTTCAATATGACGCCATTCACTCAGTACTGGAAGGTCTCCGAGGAAAAGACTGTCCAAGTCTTCTCTGAAGCTCACAGCTCCCCTGCCATGCTTGAGGCATATGAGGATATCAGTGCATCCCCACGTGAACCCAATGATGATCTCAAACGCGTAGTCACCTCCCTCATGCTTTGGTCCGATGCAACTCATCTAACTAATTTCGGGGATGCTTCAATGTGGCTGTTTTATTTATTTTCTGGAAATCAATCAAAATATACTTGAGGAAAGCCAACATCTGGTGCATGTCATCATGTTGCCTATATACCAACTGTACATCATGTCATTTAACTGCTGAATGTCAGCACTGAATCTCTCGAGACAGCTCCCCAGTGATTTCCAAGAAACCTATATTGGCCTGTTTGGAGAACCATCGACAGACCAGACATATACCTTCTGCAAGCAGGAGTTGATGCATGCTATCTGGAGGCTCCTCCTCGACGATAAATTCATGGATGCTTATGAACATGGTATTGTCATCAAATGTTCAGATGGCATCACTCGTAGGGTCTATCCTCGGTTTTTCACTTATTCAGCTGACTATCCGGAAAAGTTGGTACCACACATTTACCTTATTGTTATTTATTCTGACACTATTCTCTAGAATTCTACTTGCGAGTATCAAATTTCTAGGCCAATGCCCATGTCCACGCTGTCTAGTGAAGAAGGCCGACATCCCAAAGATGGGAATGAAATCTGATTTGAGATGCCGAGACAAGTTGCAGTGCACTGATGACCACTCACAACACCATAACATTGCAAAGGCTCGGACATTCATATTTGAAAGTGGGGCTCCTGTTTCTGGTGCTTGGGTGAACAACCTTTTGAACGACAAATCTTTGGTGCCTACCCAAGTAAGTGCACCTATCAGCTATTGTAACTAGGCCTGATCATATCCTAGAATGCATTCTCAGAGAAACTTGCCAAGTTCACATTCAACTTGTTTGTCCTGTTTGTTGTGGACCTTCTGCACAAGTTCAAAATTGGGGTTTGGAAAGCAATTTTTACTCACCTTATGCGAATTCTGCATGTTGCAGGAGGCAATTCAGTTCAAGATCTTAATGAATGGTAAGTGATGATATACTGGCATATGTAGTCTGACTGACACATTACTAGGTATTGGATGGTTCCAACTTTTGGGCGTGGCACCATTCGGCATTTCCACAGTAATGCGTCCTCTATGAAGAAACTCGCTGCAAGAGACTTTGAAGATCTCCTTCAGGTACGTCTTAGTGGTTGATTGTTAGCTACGTTATAATATGATTATGCAGTGTGCCCTCCCTGTGTTCAAGGATCTTCTCCCCAAAGAGCATGACTCAATTGTCCTTGACCTTCTCTTCAACCTGGCTGTATGGCACGGGTATGCAAAGCTCCGATTACATATGGATGATACTCTAGCTTTTTTTGACACTGCAACTGTGGTTCTGGGTCAGTCCATATGAAAATTTTCAAAGACAACATGTACGTACTATCACACCACTGAGCTCCCTCATGAATATGCTGCCCATGGACGATGAGCTGCAGCGTTGGCAAGTCAGCAGACCATCAAGGATGGGAAGAAAAGGACTGCAGGCTCAGTGGCCACTGGGCTGAAGTTCAAAAAGCTGAACCTCGAGACTTACAAATATCACACGCTGGGAGACTATCCTAATACGATACAACACATGGGAACCACTGACAATTTCTCTACTCAGCCAGTATGTTGTTTTTAAAACCCGAGGCTTCACATGTTGACACTCATTGGTAGGGCGAATTGGAGCACCGATCTCTCAAATGTTGGTACCCTAGGACTCTGAAGAACAAGAAAACCACATCCAAGCACATGGCTCATCAGGAGGCACAACAGCGACTGATGAAGAAGATCTCAAAATGACGTGAGCAGCTGGCAGAGGCAGCTGGCCAACATAGAAAGAAACGTCAACGCACTTCGCCATCCGATCACTACCATATCTCACACTACCCAAAGGCATCATATGACCTCACTGCATGGCTGAGCGAGCTCAACAATGACCCGGTGAAAGAGGTATGTATGTGCTTTTAGTATGCTAATATCATTTCTAATCTACTGCCGGGTAGAATTTTGTCCCTCAATTGAAAGACCATGTCCTAGGCCGTCTGCGAGGGATTGAATACTCGGGCGATGAACATGAGTTTACTGATGAAGATCAGGACCAGGTTATTTTTGCAAACAATCGACTTCACGAACATGGTGTGCTACAGGTGAATTATACTACATATGACCTTCGAAGGGAGCAAGACACCATTAACCCTCGAACTCGTGTGGACATTATGGTCCTCTCACATGAAGACAATGATGAACACCACCCATACTGGTACGCATGGGTCATCTGAATGTTTCACTTAGACATTTGGTATTATGGCAACAAGGATGTGTCTACGTCGAAGCCACTGCGCATGCATGTACTTTTTGTACGCTGGTTTGGGCGTGATGTCACATTCAAGGGCGGTGTCGATCTTTGTTGCCGATCAGTTGTAAACTACAACAAAACAACAAACCTAGCAATGCTACTGCTCAGTGGTCCTTATGCTGAGAAGCACTGGGTACAGTAGTTGTTCAGTTGGGTGGCCTGACCCTTGGTAGTGCACCACACACTTCGAGTGTGAGGGGTTTAGGTGTTTGAGGAGAGATGATAGATGAGCACAACTAAGTCTGGGATGACCTAGCTGTGTTGGAGGACGAAGAAAGAATAAGCAGGAGGATCAAGATGGACTGGACTGAATGAATAGCAGTGGGACAGTGTTCCAGGTGAACAAGGTCCAAGAAGACGTGGGGGATGAAAAATGCGAAGCCAACTGAGGCTTCAGAGAGAACTGAACATGAAATGGTGAACTGGATAAGTTGATTTCTCTGTAGCTAAAGTACAGGGTTTATATAGAGTAGAGTACCTGCGTACGTCTGTGTATGCAAAGCAACGCTCCAGGCAATGAGTAGGGCAATGAAGAGGGCAATGAAGAGGGCAATGAAAGGGGGGAATGGAATGAATGTGCTGCGCTTCAGGGGTAATGACTGAGCAATTTCGAAAAATAGAACAAATCCTATGCATAAGAATGGAGAATGAGTCATAGGGATAAAGAATGAGTCAGAGAATGAAAAAGCGATGATAAAGCAGGGCTGTGACCATTACAAACCATGACTCATGACCTGAGTCACCATGACCAATTGCTATGTAAGCATGACAAAGTGCTGTGCGGTGATGATGCAAGAGCTGTGACGCAGCAATGACGCAGCATATGGGCAGTGGAGAATGGAATGGAGTGATGATGCTATGATGCCATGATGGTGTGATGATCCGAATGCTCTGCTGCAGAGATGTCATGTGGTTGTTGGTGCAGAATGTCGACATGCAGGGATCATGGGATATACACAGTCTGTAAGACACTTCCCCAGCATGATAAAGGGATTGGTCATCTGCATAGGGACTTGGTTGTTTGCAATCTCTGGTGAGCGTTAGGATGGAATGGCATGGTGTCCACAGTGATCATGAAGGTGAGGTGCGAGTGGATAATGGTTTGAATGGTTCGACGAATATCGACGAATATAAGCCGCTGAAGAGGATTGGAAATGGTAGGGTGATGAGGACAGGATGAATAAAGACGCGGTTTTCGACGTATTGGTGCAATTTGGCATGGTCTGGCTGATGCTGAGGTTGTCTGAGAGTGTAGTGGGTGAAGATGGGAGAGCGTTGGAAGCGTGTGAATGGGGGAAAGGTGAATAAACCTCGTTGAATGCAAAATGCCGTAAAAATGCGGGATGCCGTAATACTGTTGAAAATCGCTGAAAAATCGAAAAATTAAAGGAAAGGAAGGGAAACAAATGAAAAGGTGAGTAAGGAATGATATGGGAAATGAAGATATAAATAAAAAAAACCATGTTCTCGCTACCAAACACGTTTGGTGCGTGACAACAGTCCACTAAAAGAGTGCCCCGCTTAAAGCTGGTGTCATCAGAGCAGTCACGGATGACCACTTTGATGATACCAGTGGCTGCAAGAGACTGGGCTGTCAGTGGGGTAGCATGTAGGCCAAGAGCCTTTGCCTATCAAGTACAGTGTAGGATAATTCAGTAATGGTAGAGAGAACACTTACATTGGTTCGTTTCTCAGAGTGAGCCACATTCCTCTTTCTGTGGCGCTGGAGGGAATACTCACTGAGAGCCCCCTTGAGAGATTCTGGCACCAATCCAGGATTCTTGGTAGCCAGGAGCTTCAAATGACTAGCCTGAATACATAAACACTCAGATCTAGCATAGATATTGCAATGGAAACATACATACATCTTTTGCAAGGCCTGGATCATCTCCAAAAGCGAGAAGATTCTCATCAAGATCTGATCTGGTCTTGAGTGCATGCATAAAGAGTGTGCTTCCAGCTAGATACTCAAAGTCTATGTACCACCAGTATATTAGCCTAAATAATGATGGTAAGATATCACTTACATTGCCTCAGATGGGTAGGATCTCTGGATTGTGGAGCCATGGTGGTGGTTGAAAGTGTAGTGGTCAGCAGCAGTGAAAATTGAATGGTTGACATTTTCGCAATTTTGGTACTTTTGAGATGACATATACCCATTATTTCTTTCTGTAGTATTTGCTGGATAGTGTAGTGGTAACTTGGTCCCTGTTGCGATACTGAGCAGGATTTAGCCAGGAAGCTCTGCCGTTCAACTCCCTCCATTGCCACAATTAATTATGACATGTTATTCACTCTAGAGGTTATCCTAATTGTTTATTGCTCATTTTCTTTAGTTTTATGCTTGCTTTGATTTTTTGAAACAAAATCCTGGCTTATGTGAAATAACCTATCATCATACTCACAGTTTCTACTGGAAATATGTTAGAGGGAGCTGAAATACAAAGTGACTGCTCTTATGACTCCCTCTATGATCCTCTCCTCAACCTCAAGCCCATCTAATTCTATCATCGCATCAATCATAGCTTGCCTGCATGCAACATTCATGCCATCAGGTAATGGAGCCTCAATGATGAGTTGGAGGGTCTGTGTCAGTGGGAGTGGGTTTGTTGGGTGGAGGATTGCACGAGCCACTTTCTTCCACCAGAATCCTGACCATGCCTCCTTGCATCGGCTATGTGAGCGAGCTGAGCAGCTGAAAGATGGTGAAACAAGGAGTGAGGGTGGGTAAGCAGCTAATGCCCGACGTTCTCGCTCTATCACCTCTTTTGCCCATGCGATAATTGTATATACTTTGAACCCCATCTGTGCAGCCTCGGTATTGGTAGTGTTCACAAGTGACATCGGTATGATCTCGTGGATTGCTGGAGCGATCCACTGGGGTATGGAATACAACCGTGCAAGCTCTAGTCTGCGAGTAGGCTGCAGAGTGAGGTTTTCCAGTCCATCAATAGCGAACTTGATGCTATTGCTTATCATCCACAGGTGTGAAACCTTAAGGATAGCGACAAGCAATTGTTCCTCAGGTGGTGGAGGAACTGAGCTGCTAGAACATACCAATTAAGCCATCATATATTATACAGTCAATATCATAGCTACACATACATGTGGTAAACCCAGTTGAGAAAATATGTAAAGTCCTCCTCAGAGATCTGATGTAGGACGATGGGAAGTTGCTCTGTACCATCAGTATCATAACCGGATGGCATAGCCAAAATTGCTTCCAAAGCAGGGGAATGGCGAACAAGTACACCCCGATGTACACAAAATAAGGTATTGCTAGCCTATGGTAAAGTAATCCAGAAACCAGCCAGAAATTGAGCGAGGCTTAAGAGACATTTATAGTAGGACTTACACGAAAGACAATATTTCCATCTCCAAACCAAAACTCACTATGCCTGTGAGGAGCTAATCTCTGATCTGCATCCATGGTGTGCGAGAGCTTTGAATAGTTATTAGGTGGGCTTGTATAATGGTCAGATGAAGTTCATGTTGTCTCACTCACTATGGATTGCACATTGAACCAACAACAGTAAACACTTGGATGCTTACATAATAAATATTGGTCAAAGTGCTGTGTTAATCTGCGACTTAAGCTACAATGGATCTGCCTCCATTACCACAGCCTATCAATGGCTCAGGTGTCTGGCCAGATCACCTGCATCAAGCCCATGACACCCTATTCCATATCTATTGTCATGCATTGCAAGCACTCCAGACTTGCAGTGAACTGCACCGAATACGTTTTCATGCTGAGGCCATCGCCAATAATGCCATACCACTACTACGTGCACTGGAGAACTCTTCTTCAGTAGAGGGCATCCCTATGTCCTGGGTCCTTCAAGTTACAGCAAAACTTGGGATGCTACTGAAGCAGCTGCAACAGGCTGAAACAACAGCACAAGGAGGGTAAGCCTACCATATTCACTGTAGTAGTTCTAATATCTAATCTATCGCCAGTGAAACATCAAATATTTCAGTTCCACAGCCAATCACTGTCAAACACACTGGCAAACCAGGGAGACCACGTAAAGTGCCAGATGTTCAGTTGTTGCATGAATTTGCCTCTCCTGGTCACCATCTACAACAAACCAAACTTGCACGAGTCATGGGCATCCATCGTAATACTTTGCACTCCTACTTGAAGCAGAACAATGTTAGCTACAAGTATAGCCTAATCTCGGATGCTGACCTGGATCATGCTGTTCGAGAATTTTGTCAGATGAAACCAAATTCTGGAGTTCGCTATCTTACTGGCCATCTGCGACAGCTGGGCTTGCGGGTACAGCAGCAGCAGATTACTGCCTCTATCCACCGTGTTGATCCCTTGGGAACTGTCCTCCGCCAACATACTATGATTCACCGGCGACAGTACAAGGTTTCATGGCCAAATGCTCTGTGGCACATGGACGGCCACCATAAGCTAATTGGGGCATCGTAATTCATGGTATCATTGATGGGTATTGTCTCACAGTAGGCTATTATTCTTCACTAGCCACTCATATCTGATATGTATTGGCTTTTAGATGGTCGCCATTCATCCCAGCACAAGCAATAGTGCATCCACAGTACTTGAGGTGTTTTTGAATGCAGTCGCTATCTATGATACATCTTCAAGAGTGCGAGGGGATAGAGGTGGAGAAAATAAGAAGGTATCGGTTTATATGATCATGACTAGAGGGCCTAACCGTGCAAGCTTTATGTGGGGATCGTAAGTAAACACATTTTCATTACTTACATTAGTTGTGTTAAAATCTGCTGCTCGCTAGATCAACTCACAACAGCAGGATTGAATGATCCTGGGTTGAGGTCGGCACCCAATTTGCTCGCATGTGGCGTGCATTTTTCTATCGGCTTGAGAGGCTTCATGGACTTGATGTGTCTAATGCCCAGCATCTTTGGCTATTACACGAGCTGTTCCTCGAGCAGATCAAGTCTGACTGCCACACATTTCAAGCCGAATGGAATGTACACCCTATCTCTGGAGAGGGACATGATCAGAGCCCAAATGTATGTCATCTAATAACTCAGACACAGCCAGCTAAATAAAGGGATTTTGCTTTTGTATCCACTAGGATATGAGGCTTATGGGCCAGCTCGAGCATGGACTATATGCTGATGATTGTGAAGGAGTCCATCCTGATATCATCAGACAGTACTATGGAACTGCAGGAAAGCCCATTCATTGTGCACCCCATCAAACTGGAGCAGGTCATCCCTCAGATGAGGTATACTCAGCTTCTGGATCTACTGATGAAGAATCAGACAATGAAGAATCAGAAGAGGAATGGGAAGATGTCAATGATGCAGAGGACATTGATACAGAAGATCTGCAAGAGCTTCCCCAGCTCATTGCTGCTGATCATGATGCCCATTTTCACCATAAGTCTGTTCGTGTCCCAAAGCATGCCAGTCCATTTAGCTCTGCTACTCTTCACGACACCTTTTGTCAAGCCCTTGCTCAAGTACGAGAGGCAGAGCATATCCCAGATGGATTTGGTATTCTTCCACATGAATGGGATGATGACGAATATCCTTCACATGAAATAATTCAGTCGGGACGACAAGGGACCAAAGAGCTACGAATTCCCTTACCTGACTTTATTTGGCGACCTAGGGCAATCCAGTGGTGTCAAGCACTCGATGTTATGGTCAGACTTTTGGAGCTTGCTGATACCGATGTTGGATCCAATAGTGACACAGATGGTACTACTACTAGTGTTAGTGATCATGATGATTCTGATAGCTAATTACAATTACAATATCTAGACCACCAATATATGAGCAAGCAGTCTGAATTGACAATATTAAGTTTAAAGTGACTATGCAATTATATGACATGAGCAGCCACAGATCACATGATGGGTAATGTGGTTGAATTCAATTACGACTGGGCACTTTCATACTACTACCATCTACAACCGACTTTCAAGTTACTTCTATCTTGTCTCTACCAGTCACTCCTTCACTACTCTTTGTTTGTTTAATTTTTTTCATATGGCTCTCAAGCATAAGTGGCAAGCTAGCAGCTCTCGTCAAACCTCATCTGCTTCCAATTCACATCCTTCAACCTTGGAGTCTAAGCAAATGGAAACCTCTAGAAAGTCAAGCTCAACACTAGCAGTTAACTCCATCCTGCAGGAATTGCTTGGTGGTTCAGCTGGATCTTCAACTGCCTATAGAAAGGCAAATAGCGAGGCCAACCAAGGTTTAAAGTCTGCTTCTCAATTGCACAGCAGGTCTGAGACTCAGATGGTCCCCAAAGTAAGTGTCAGCAAGTTTGAAAATGAGTTGTTGCTTAGGCCATTGGCTTGGAATGTTTGTTTACTAGTCAAAGTTAGCTCGCCCTCTTGACTTCCAGTTTACAGCTGGTGAAATCATTTTCATTCCCTGTGGGACAAAACAGGCAAGTAGTTGATATTGCGACTACTATTGGCTGGGGTTGCTGATTCCAACCTTGTTAGCCTAAGAAGACCTTGCATTCATATATCCCACTTCTGACACCTGTTCTTCGCAATCCTCAAATACCAACTCTGGTGGAAGTCCAGACTCTTGAAGTCATGAGACTGGCGATCACAGATTATGTCGATGGTATTGTCATCAGCAAGAACTGGTCTTTCATGCTCTTCGACCTAGAGCTTCGCAAATTTTTCCCACGACTCTTCCTTTATCTCGATGCCTTGCCAAAGTTGCCAAATCCAGATTACGAGGAGCACCAAGACGAGATCTTTCAGTATCTGCCCCAATACTATCTTTGTGTCAAGGAGAAGCGAAGGATCGTAATCCCTCCTGGTATTCAATTCCCTGATGGGTCATCAGTGGCATGAAATGCAAGGACGAATAAGAGAGGTAGATTCCGAGAAAATGTAATCATTCTAGGTCAGTCCTTAGTTAATTTGCTTTGCACAGACTACCAATAGCTTGTTTCTTAGCCACTCGCCAAAGCATCTCATCATCAGTGTTGCAAGGGTGGGCGAAATCAAAAGGGAAGGAGAAGATGCCCTCTCTCCCATCTAGATCAGCATCCCATGATCTTACCAAGTCTGAGAGCATATCTGATGACTCAGATGATGACTCCACCTCATCCGAGTCAAGCTTATCAGAGCCCCCCCGAAAGAGCAAATATCGTCGAGGTACAGTACATTGGTTTTGTTTGTTGATCGTCAGTGAGACTCATGACAAACTTTTGTAATTAGTATCAACAGGAACTGACGATGAGATTCTGCCAGCATCAGACTCTGAAAACTTATATGAATCAGCCACTATAGTCGACTTAACTGCAAGTGACGATGAATACACTGGTGACTTCTTCAGTTCCTTCAAGTTAGACGATCATGAGGTTGTAGCTAAGCCAGAGGTACCAGTGGAGGCTGACCTCGCCCCTTTGGAGCCTTTTGAGTCACCTGGGCCTGTCTCAACACCCCCATTACAGACTAGTGAAATTTTTGCGACACCAACCTTACAGGCCTCTGGGTCTTTTGTCATCGATCCCAGCCTTGATAACCCATGGGAAGGAAATCGTCTCTTTAATTTCTAGGTCTTATCATTTAATTTGTAATTATTTTGCACCTATATCGTCCAAGTCACACCGAACTTCCTATCGCAAACTGACATTACTGATTTATCCTCCTTTTACATGCACTTTATTCTATCAGTTTATATTCTGGTAATCGTACATAGCAACTGTCTCTTACTACAACCTTTTTAATTGATTTCTTTCTTGTAAACCCGAGTGGAAATAAGCCTTACCATGACAAAACACACTTTCTCAGACATACATATTCCACACTTTGTTTTGGGGGGCGACATGATATTATTTCGGGGCGACATGATATTTTTCGGGGCGACACAAATATTTGGTTGTTTTGGGGGGGGGGCACACATTTTTCTCAGGGGGGCACACATTTTTGTTTTGCTGTCGCTGTCACTCCGCTTTGTGAGAACTTGCACGATCCCAAAGCTACCAAGCCAGGCGGTGTGTAAGTTCTGGAGCACAACATTTCTTATCTCGTGGACTGATCACTTGCCAGAATCTACGCTATGAATGATATATCCGTTGAGGTAGATAACACGGATGCTGAAAGTTGTCTGGTGCTGGCTGGTGCATACCCTTTTTGTTCGTTGACGTCCTGGCGAACTGACTTTCTCCAAGACATGTTCTACTATGCAACTACCGAGCTCAAGCTGTATATAGTCACCACTCTTACCAGGTATGCAACGATTGTTCACAATCTCAGCTTGAACTTATGTATTGATAGGGCTATAGATATCGCACTGGGCGAGATATACACTGGTGTTTTCACAGTATGTTATATCATTACTGCCCGTCGACACGCCGTTGACCAAACTCTTGTATCAGACCTTCGATGCTCTTTTGAATCGACTGTTACCGGAGAGAGCGAGTACGATCGCTTCTAGCGCATGTCCCTTGACGAGACAAGGATCGACTCTACTCGTCTAACACAGACTTGTGTAACGTCAGTCACCTATCTTGATGCTAATGTGACTTGAAACTTGACATTGTCTTTTCTTTTTAGATTGGCGGGAAACCAGCAGGTTCATGTACCGCTGCACTGTTCCTGAAGGCGTTCGTAGATGACAGGCAATGGATAGACAGGAACCCTCCGTCCGACGGGCTCACCTTGATATTACTGGGACTACGGAGGTAAGAACATAGTACTTGGCCGAGACTGACAATGAGCGAATGAGATACACCACGAACGTCCGCAGTACTGGGAGCTGAGCGTGACCTCATTAGCAGATATCTTGCTTGCGAAACTCACGCGGTCCCTGAACGTGCATTCTCCGTCATTATCGATTGTTCTGACATGCCTCCGACTGTAAGATCTTCTGAAAAGATCGTAAGTCCAACAGAATACCAGGCTTACCCGTTCGATATCTCGACTATCGCGGAGACGGACCCTCTCAAACTTGACTGGCTCGGAAGGGATGATCGCGCTGCGCAGGTTGGTTACGATGCAACCCTTCGCCCGTTTGTGATGTTAAATGAACCATTTGAAGCCATGCTTGTGGCCTCCGACACCGCACACTCTAAGGTTTACATCTAGAGAACGCGAGATTTGTAGTCAGCTTGTGGGACATTGATAAAGACGAGAAACTATCAAAAAGATGAACTTACATGTCGACAATTGACCTGCTATAAGTTTGATTTAAGTAAAGTACTGGAAGCAACAAGAATCACAATAAATATCAGGGAATGCCCGTGAAACCGCTCTAGACGAATGGATACAACAGCTGTAAAATATTAGACTCATCTGCAGAGTTTGTTTGCGTCAGCTCAGGATCTTTCAAATCCTTTCACGTTGCATAGAGGCCGTCATGGCAGCATTAATAAACCAGACCTATAGTTAGAGGTGCGCACTGGATGATGCTCGTCGCTCGAATCTCGATCATCTGCAGTCCAAAAATCATGTAGGCGTTACTGGCGTGAGATAGCTTACATATGTTGCGGACATGTAAGCGTCAAGAAGTTGCATGGATGATGCATAAGCTTCTAGTCCAGTGCCATGCGTGTGTTGATCAGCATGGCGAACCCAGAGCAGACTTGCTCGCAGGCGAGATAGGAAGCCTCCGGAGACGACATTTGCTGCAACCTTGAAATGATGCATGGCAGCATTCAGACTGTCAGCATCTTCACCCGGGCTGGTGCCGTTAAACCCTGAACAATGGAATGATAGATAGACGGTAGCGAGCGAAAGATGGACCTTTAATTGACGAGGATCATGTTGCGTCAACAGAGTCAATGCACAGCATAGATTATCTCGTGAGTGGTTGAGGTCTTCTCCATTACGCCGATGGTTGAAGCGGTTGGAGAGTTGAGTCGCAAGGTCATTTAATGACATGGACCGATCTGTGTGACCGACCGGACGCAAATCCAGCGCTTCCCTGTGAAGTGCGACAACCCGATCCAAATCTCCGCTGTTGCCTCGGTGCTCAAAGCGGGTGAAGAGTTGAGCCGCAAGGTCATTTAATGACGAGGACCGGTCCGTGTGACCAACCGGGCGCAAAGCCAGCGCTTCTCTCTCAAGTGCGATAGCCTCATCCAAGTCTCCGTCGTTGCCTCGATGATGAAAGCGGGCGGAGAGTTGAGTTGCAAGTTCATTCAATGACGAAGACCGGCGCGTGCGACCAACCGGGCACAAAGCCAGCGCATCCCTCTCAAGTGCGATAGCCTCATCCAAGTCTCTGACATTGCCTCGGTGCTCAAAGTGGATGAAGAGCTGAGTCGAAAGATTATCCAATGACGAGGACCGGCTCGTGTGACCAACTGGGCACAAAGCCAGGGCTTCCCTCTCAAGTGCGATGGCCTCATCCAAGTCACCGTCGTTGCCTCGGTGGTAAAAGCGGGTGGAGAGTTGAGTCGCAAGACTACTCAATGATGTAGACCGATCTGTGTGACCGACTGGGTGCAAAACCAGCGATTCCCTCTCAAGTGCGATAGCCTCATCCAAGTCTCTGTCGTCGCCTCGGCGGTGAAGGCGGGTGGAGAGTGGTCTTGCAAGATTATTTAATGACTTGGATCGATATGTGTGACCGACCGGGCACAAAGCCAGCGCTTCTTTGTGAAGTGTGATAGCCTCATCCAAGTCTCCAAAGTTGCCTCGGTTGTAAAAGCGGACGAAGAGTCGATTTGCAAGATTACCCAATGACATGGACCGAGCTTTGTGACCGACCGGGCGCAAAGCCAGTGCCTCCCTGTGAAGTGCGATAGCCTCATCTAAGTCTCCATCTTTGCCTTGGTGGTGAAAGCGGTCGGAGACTGTACTCGCAAGGTTATTCAATAACATGGGCCGACCTGTGTGACCGACCAGGTGCAAATCCAGTGCTTCCCTGTCAAGTGCAATAGCCTCATTCAAGTCACCGTCGTTGCCTCGGTAGTGAAAGTAGTCGGAGAGGTGATTCGCAAGGCTAGTTAATGATATGGGCCGATCTATGTCACCGACCGGGCGCAAAGCCAGCGCTTCCCTCCCAAGTGTGATAGCCTCATTCAAGTCTTCGTCATTGCCTCGATGCTGAAAGCGGAAGGAGAGTTGAGTCGAAAGATTACCCAATGACATGAACCGATCTGGGTGACCGACCGGGCGCAAAGCGAGCGCTTCCTTCTGAAATGAAATACACTGATCCAAGTCGTTGTCGTTGCCTCGGTGCTCAAAGCAGGTGGTGAGTCCAGCCGAAAGGTTATTTAATGACAAGGACAGATCTATGTGACCGACCGGGTGTAAAGCCAGCACTTCCCAGCGAAGTGCAATAGCTTGATCCAAGTCTTCATCGTTCCCTCGGTGCTCAAAGCGGGTGAAGAGATGACTCGCAAAGATATCTAATAGCCAGGCCCGCATTGGGTCACCGACCGGGTGTAAAGCCAACGCTTCCCTCTGAAGTGCGATAGCCTGATCTAAGTCTTCGCCATTGCCTCGACGTTCGAAGCGAACACCATGGATTAAACTTAGATTACCCAGTAATTGCTTTCGGCTAGCATGCATGGTGTTGTAGTATCCCAGTGCATTGTAATGAAGGGATACCACTGCATCTGAAGCATGGGGATCGTCCAGAGAGACGATAACCACCTCGCTAGATGAGCAAGTTGATTCGGCGATAACGGAAACGTGGATGCAGTGGGCCACTCCTGCCCAACATCATTTGCATTGATGCTTGCAGCTCGATGCAGAAGGGATATTCTGATTGCATGCGAAGCTGCTCTGTGAATGTGACTGCTGGTGTGGCACACATCGAGGACATCGCCCAGTAATTCACTAGCCATATCAACATCCGTTTCAATTCCCCATTTTGCGAAGCGAGAGAGCAGAGAAATGGCAAGATGGAGCTGGGTGATGGGTTGGTCCGGATGACCGGTGGGACGCAAATCAAGGGCCTCTTCATGTCTAGGTCCAGGTGTGTTCCGTTAATTTGGCAACTAACAAACTTCGCGGTAGCTAGATTGAACAGTGCTGCAGGGTGGCAGGGATGACCCATGGGGCAGAGATCGGAGGCGCGTTCAAAGTGAATTATGGATTGGTTGAGATCCCTACTGTCCTGCGTCCTGCGGTATCGTGCGAGAAGACGATGTCCGGCATCCGTCCTGAGTATTAACGCATCTGCATCGTTGGACGTAAGCTACGTATCACAAGCTCTCAGTATGAGCATATCAGATTATATTGATCACTCACGGTAGTAAGGGGGCAAAGCACAGTGGCATCGTTTTCATCAAAAAGTCGCCGTTCCACGGTCATGAACAGTGAAGTGCACGGAGATGCGACTTCCTGCTGCTTGGGCTGAAAGATAATGGCTGTAATACTCATTAGCATCCGTCAGTTGTGATTCGAAACAGACATTACTGACGATGTGATTTTTCACTGCGATCCAGTAATTCTCCGACGGAGATCTCGAACGTGCGGAGCAGTTCTCCGTGACCGAGCATGGAACCCAATTCAAATGAGGCATACACACTGACCCGAACTTTAGAAGAAAGCTCGCATGGCCTAGAATCTTTCTCGATATCTGTAGGAAATACGGGGTTAAGGAAGACTTACAGAAGTATGCGTTCGTTCCATTCGACGACAGCCTGGTCTACGTCTATAGGTTTGTTGCTTGTCTGGCATTCAGCGCCATCCGCCTTCACTACCACATGGAAGCCAGCGGGGATCCATCGGAGACCAAGAGTGAGATCAGTTGCGCGAATGGCTTGGGAAAAGTCATCAATACATGCTGAACGGAGATAAATATCACATACCAGTAATGACGACTTGTTGCATTCCACTGAGGGGTATCTCTCTTGGGTCCTGGGTGTGTTCTGGGTGACTTGGCTGCTCGCTAAACAATGCCACATTGTCAGGCATTAAGATTATCAGTGCTGCATATACTTGTCCTTTTTTTGCCTGAAACCGCGAGATTAAGCCCATACAGTGTTATATAACAGTGACTTACCATTGTGGACGTTTTGAACCCTTCGTTTTGTTGTCGTTATCGTTGTCGGACAACTTACGCTTACGTTTTCTGCCTGTAAGGGGTTCGGTACTGGGAGTAGGTTTCTCTACTGGAGGAGTTGGGGAAGTTTTACGCGATGACGCTGAAGAACAGTCTGATTCAGAGTCTGATTCTGATGAGCTTGAAGACTCGAAGGTGACACATCGACGACGGGCCATATGGCTGAGGGATGGATCTAAACTAACACTGGCTGAGGGATGGATCTAAACTTGCACAAAATATGGCTGAGGGATGGATCTAAACTTGCACAAACCCCTCCACCGGAGACCGCGGCTGGTCCCTTCAACTAATCCTTTTATGACAGCATGAAGGCAAACTCAAACTCCAACACCGCACATACTGGGCGCATAGAAGTCCTTGAGGCATCATACAGCTCATCGAAGTCATGACAGTTGGTCACACCGAAGCGATGGATAAAGACGTGACATTCGGATTGGGCGGGCAGGCGGGAGGGTTGGCAGGCATTCGCGGCGGTATGCGCGATGGTGAGGAATATTGCAGTGTCATTGAACAATGTTTAAACTCCGCCCGAAGCCAGCCGAAGCCCAAGATATGCATCTAATCATCATGCATAATATCCAACCCTCACACATTCAACCATCTCATCCAACCCGGTCCCACAACCAATACCACCACTTACAAAAGCTAACATTTAAGCCTCCGCAACCCGCCCTGCCAGCATTCTCCAACCAGGCGATCTCGCCTGGGTTCACGTCTAATATCTCCTCTTATTTCCGCGCATGCTCAGGGATGCAATGGATTCTGGTGCTGTGAGCGGCGTAAGTGTTTACTGCGTGCGTCCCTCTCCTCCTGCCTCCCCTACCTTCATCCTCCGAACCAAAACCAAAAACAATAACCCCAACCCACACGCATCCTCGATGGAATGCTAGACGCCAACCTCATCTGTTTCCAGGCCTACAGCTACATCCGCCACTTCACCTCCACCTGCATTCATGTATGAAACTACAATAAGGGTGCTATGGCTACGTCTGCTGGTGCATGCCCGGGGGCTAGTGTTGTGGCTTCGAGTGGTTCGGGTGGTGGTGCGACTGGGATATTACACGGCACTGGACCCACCTGTGGACCGAGCCTCACGCGCGGAGCCAAAGCCAAAGGCGGAGCAGGTATTCAAGTTGAGAATTATGTAGGTATCGACGTGCAGGGACATGTGGTGCTATTACGCATTGTCCAGTTGGGATGGGTGCGGAGAGGGTTGTGAGAGGGATACGTGAGATTTTTCTTGCGTTGACCGATGTTGATGGGCACGCACACAGTCAATTCCAACGCATATACGTGCACCCAAATACAATGCGCACACCCAAATCCCAACACCAACGCGCACGCAAACCATCAGCCTCCGCGCAGGCATCTAACCTAAACCCGAAGCCCTCCACGTGCCCTATGTAGACAAGAAGATCATCGTAGGAAGGGACAAGTTGGATATTGTCAAGGGGGTTTGCAAAAGGTGATTTTCTTTCTTACCTGGTATTTGTGTCGTTGACTGATCAGTCGTTTCTTGCTCCGTGACTATGTTGTACTGCACCGTGCTGAATGTGATCATCAGCCAGTCACAGTTGATCGGGATCATTATCACTTATCTCTGATTTATCTTCAACACCGGCTCCTTGATCGTCTCGGTCCTGCTGGCGTGTCAGAACCAGAGATACAGGTTTTAATCAGCCGACGAAGAGGCAATTCACTGCCCCTGCATCTATTTCTGACACGCTAACTAGGCCGAACTTCTGTTAAATTTGACAGGCATGGTTTCCGGAGTGAAAGCCCTCGCTATTGTTCAGTCTCCCATGTGCAATGCTTATGTAGGGGTACGTGGATCAATACTTTCTCTCCAGGGCAATTGATTAACATGCCCTTCACCAGGATGATCTACTTCGCAATCGGCCTCGTGTGCGGTGAGCTGTACATTCCAGGTTCAATCGATTGGTCTGGTTAGGGAAGAAAAAGCCACATCGTGTCAACCCTATTGTCAACTGCCGCCGTGGTATCAGCAGGAATCCTACAGCCACTAGTTTGCACGGATCTTTAGTACCTGTACACAGCAGTATCGTCGATCGAGCAGCTGACGAATCAAAGTCATCCTGTGCACAGCATCAGTGAACGAAATTCTGACGGTTGATGTCATCATGATCGATGGACCTACTAGGTGCCAGTAGCGAATCTGGTGTTTCCCTGATGCATGTTCCACTTAGATTGTATGGATGCGCAAAATAAATCAATTTTCGGTATCCATCTCATCGAGCCTACGCTACATTCTGTGTGATATACCACTGATTCGATTCAGTTAGTATGCAGTGCTGATTTGCTGGACGCCTTTCGTTCGAACTTGAATGTGTGCCGAATGAATCGCCTTTGCTATTCATCGCCTCGTTCTAGATGTTTTGATCGAGAACCCATTCAGTTTGCGTTCGACCTCTTCAATATTTTAAACACTGGATGTATGAACAGCTGGTTATGGAAACCGCGATGATGCAGCTTAAACCCCCGTTGCACTGCCATTCTTCCGCATGTTCTTGCTGTGGCTTCTGCCTCGTATTGAGTTTCGATCTGCATGCTGTGGAGCCTGCACTAGATACGTAAATTTCTCGAGATAAGTGATCAATTGACAATATCTTAGCGCCAGTCAAACAGTATATGAGGAGGTCCATGCTGCCCATGGTCCCCCAGAATTTTCCCGCTTTCCAACATCGTTGCGATGAAGCAGGAGTACGCGTCACGGAAGTTCATCGACCTCATTCAGGGAGCCACATCTAAGTGGGCCAATTGGGATCCACCAAGAAAGATCGAGGTATGTAAAGACGCTTACGCTTCTTGATTTCAACTGACCTGACAACTAATCACAGGTGGGCGACTATGGAATGATCATCAACACAACTGGAGAATTCGATTGGGAAGGAAACATATACAGCCCACATTTCCAGGAGCAGCTCAAATCGTCCAAGTACAAATATGACATCGACCTGACGGATCCGACGCTACGCCCCGTCGAACAGGAAGCAAAGGACGACTACCACATCGCCAAATCGTGGGGTGTCACTGCTACAAAAAACAAAACCTCTGGTGAAACGTAGGTGCTACAATATGCAGTGTTTGGTTCATATATCTGATTGTGCTGCAGCGCCGTGTCGGGCGGAGTGAATGTCGCTCTCAAACTCGATTTGCAGTTCGCTAGTAACAAACCAGAAGCTGTGCTTGTCATGCACAAGCCAACATATAGTAGTCTTCCTAACGATGAGCGCATCATCAGGCTGGTCAAGTCCGTGCCTGATATCCTCAAAGGGAAGTACATCGTCACCGAAGTGATCTCTTGCGCGGCATATATGATGCACATGTATAACCAAAGTGAGTCCAGTATGTGCAAATGAGACTTCTGCGTATTCACACTTGTCGTAGAAACAGAAAAGTTTTCTGTGGCGCTCACAGCCGCCGGGCCCGTTGCACCAGGCGTCGATGCTGGAGGAGCAGCCAGTTACACCTGGTCTTCAGAAGCTGCTTATGGTCTTTTCCGTGAAGGATGCGACCCGACCGCAAGATACATGCCGCTGTACAGGCTGAAAAAGCCTCGTCCCAAGTTCTGGGAGTTGCCTTTCGGTCACCGCGGAAATGAGATAAGCAATAATATGATCAACAGGTGAGTTGAAATTGTCTTGTGGCTCAGCAGTGCAATGATGTCCTTGCAGGTGGGAGGATGTCGACCCACCTTGGAACCCCCTCGACAATGAGGGCGAAGAGTACGAAATCTATGATGCAGTACGTTCTCAGTTCTCTATTGGAGCTTGGCTTGATCTATCTCTCCCCGACAGGAGATGCATGGTGACTTCGGCGTTTTCCCCGAGGGCTTTGCCGAGTAAGTTTTACTCCTGCCCAAACCTTGCATATGTCTCAAGTGCCTCTCATAGTGACGATGATGACTGAATTATGATCATTCACGAATGGTATTACTACTACTCCTCTTGAGTTCAAGTGTCACGAGGGCCAAATTGTACATAGACGAACGACATTGCTAGTGACAGAGTCTCGATGCGATAACTCACATGTTACGTGGACAAAGTGCCTTCTCATCTCAAATTTAAACGTTAGATAACTCTGCCAATGGCCTTGTACATGAGTATGTCGGATAGCGTGATAGATTGTGATCGATTACAACATTGTTGTGAGCGAGAAAATGTCCACCCAAGAGAAATGAGGTACAGAGTTTATGTGTGATCATGGCGCGTACAGTGCGAGGTTTGTACACATAATCGAGAGACGAAATGCAAGTTTAACGTAGTGCGAGAGGAAAAAATACTGTTCCTATGACCCGATAATGCCACTGAGACTGAGAGAAACTTAGGGTAACTATGCGATAACGTACGGTAAGTCATGCCTACAACTTCCCTGTGAAGCGCGATAGCCTGATCCAAGTCTTCGTCGTTGCCTCGGTGCTGAAAGCGGGCGGAGAGTTGAGCCGCAAGGTTTTTAATGACTTGGACCGATCTATGTGACCGACCGGGAGCAAAGCCAGCGCTTCCCTCTGAAGTGCGATAGCCTGATCTGGATTGAATAGTGTTGCAGGGCGGTAGCGATGATCTACGGGGCAGAGATCAGAGGCGCGTTTAAAGTGCTTTATGGATTGGTTGAGATCCCTGCTGTTCTGCGTCCGGCGGTATCGTGCGAGAAGATAATGTCCCGCGTCCATCCTCAGCATTAACGCATCCATATCGCTGGATGTTAACTACGCATTACAAGCTCTCAGTATCAGAATATCAGACTGTATTGATCACTCACGGTAGTAAGGGGGCAAAGAACTGCGGCGTCGTTTTCATAAGAAAGTTGCTGCTCCACTGTCATGGACAGTGAAGCACATGGAGATACGACTTCCTACTGCTTGGGCTGAAAGATGATGGCTGTGATACTCGTTAACGTCTGTCAGGTGTGATTTGCAGCAGACGTTACTGACGATCAGTCGCACGAATGGCTTGGGGAAGTCGTCAATACGTGCTGAACAAAGATAGATATCGCATACCAGTAATTATGACTTGTTGCACTCCACTGAGGCGTGTCTCTCCCGGATCCTGGGGGCGTTCTGGGTAGCTCGGCTCCTCTCCAAAGGGTGGAGGGTAATCATCGAAATGATCAGTGACGAAGCTTGAGATAAGGCTGAGCGCTGAGGGTGAGATGTGTGCTGGAGGTCACAAAACACTGGATTGCTTGTAAGGTCCTGTTAGATTATACAGGATGGCACCACAGCATGCACACGGCAACCACACTACGCTGCGATGTGCAGGCTGATGCTGTTCGAATGTTCTACAGCCATGGGTGTCAGAATTGTACAGCAGGGGCACGTTGGGGTGCGATATTGATCGAAGCAGCCAAAAAGAAGGGTGCCACGAGGCTCAAGAAAGCAGAGCACTCTGCATTTCCGCATATTGCCAAGCACTGCCTGAATGTCACTGCCCTTGGCCCTTAACCCTTGCGCGAGAAGGCAGCGCAGTCAAGCAGCATAAAACGCACAAAACACGCACCTCTGCAACTTAGTGCACGACACCCACAATCCCTTCAAAATCCACCTCGACCGTGCTCAACACCACCAACCACCAGAAAATGTCGACGCTCATACCAATCACCACACCCTTGCGGAAGTTCGAAGGTCATGAAAATCGCGTAAGGGCAGTCGCAGTTTTCCCTAATAGACAACGGATGGTTACGAGCTCGGAAGACAAAACGCTTCGTCTATGGGACTTGAAGACAGGTGAAGTGTTGAAGAAGATGAAGGGGCATAGCAGCGGGGTGTTTGGATTGGCGGTATCACGAGACGGGCGATTCATAGCAAGCGGTGATTGGAGTGGAAAGGTCATCCTCTGGAACGGAGAAACAGGGGAATCACTCACCCAACCTATGAAAGCCCACTCCGCTCTGATCTGGTCGCTGGACTTTTCTCCCGATGGAACAGTGCTGACCACTAGTTCATACGACCAAACGACGAAATCGTGGAGCACCAACTTGAAAACATGGAGGCAGCAAGGAGATACAATTGAGTGTGGTAGTGATGTCTACTGCGTTCGGTATTCACCGTCTGGAGAACTTCTTGCCATCGCAACATCCAACAATATCCAAATTTATAATACGGGCACCAGGGAACGCGTCGCATCCTTCAAGGGTCACACATCACACAACTTGACGCTCACATGGACGCCCGATGGCACTCGCCTTCTCACAGTGGGCGACAAGAACGTTCCCTGCATACGTGAATGGGATACATTGACCTGGCAGCAGGTCGGTGATCCTTGGGCGGGCCACACCAAATATATTCGTGGCATTGCCGTCAACTCTGCTGGCACGCTCGCCGCTTCTGCGTCTGATGACAACCATGTCCGTCTCTGGCGGCTCTCAGATCGACGAACCGTTGCCATCTTCCAGCACTCATCCGAGACGGCATGTGTAACTTTCTCTGTGGACGACAAGTGCATCCTCAGCGCAGGCGGAGATGCTAAGATCTCAGAGTGGGCGGTACCCAAGAATATTTATCCAAAGGTATGTTTCCATACTTGGACTCGCATAACGCAATTCGAGCATGTTTTGTGCAGATCCTAGCCATCACGATAGCCCGTGACGCATGTATAACTGGGGACCTATCCAACGCTGAAGAACTACTCACGCGGGAGATCGACGCCGATGCCAAAAACCATACTTTCTATGCCCATCGCTCATTCGTGATGGCGCGAAAACACGACTGGGACAACGCCCTTCAGGATGCAATCAAGGTGAGATGCGATGACCCATCACGGCCCCACTATGACAGGCTAACTTAATGGTGACATAGTCTATCAGTATTCAGCCCTCATTGACAGGCTATATTTCCAAGGGCATCGCCCTCTGCGGAAATGGCCACATCAGGGATGCAAGGGCAGCGTTTGATGTTGCATTTGTGTACACGGACCAAGATTCACACACTAATCATTTTGTACTCTTGATCAAGGTATGTTACTTTTGTTTCGCATGCTCTCTGCTTCATTCCGTATTTCCAGGCCATCGCCCTCTTCAATGCAGATCAACATGAGGAGGCAAACCTCCTCCTCAAAGAACTCGCTGCCGGTTGTCCGTACGCTGATACTCGCGCACGTCGTATCGTGGAAGTAAGTATCATGCAGCCACGCTTGAATCATCAACACTAATATTTGTAACTCGCACATTAGACATATCTACGTGTTCAACTCGGAATCAAAGCCTTGGATGATGCGCGTCACGACGAAGCCGCTGACCACTTCACTGCTGCTGTCAACTCAGGCGCTTTCTCATCGGAGATCGCCCGTTCATTTTATGTACGAGGACTTGGTCATGGTGGGTCAAGATGATGCATATATAATGCTTTTCATAACTGAGTGCTTTGTCCAGCTCTTCGGCCTGGATCTCCGGTCCTTGTGGTTAACTGCACACCAGAAACGGTGCCAGGCTTTCCTTTCAGCAGGTAAACACGGAGAAGCCCTGGAATCGCACAAATCAATGATGGACGTCATCGACGAAACTACAAAGGCCAGCTGTCTTGATTGGTCCAACGGTAAGTCTGGAGTTCTCGATATCAACGCAGGCTGCCATCCTCACCTGCATTCACTCAGACTTTGCGGGAAAATGCATTGAGATCGGAGGTTCTGCCCTCGCTGCTGGCGATTATGACAAGGCTATTGACCTATACTTCGGCGGCAATCAACCTGACTTCTCCATCCGATGCCATCTTTTCAAATCGTAGTAAGGCAAAGTTGGGGAAAAGGCTATGGATAGAAGCACTTTTCGATGCGCAGAAGGTGCGATAGCACTTACTCGGGCCATTTCGTAGCTAATAGTTGACTTTGAATGATACACAGGTCATTCAACTCAACCCTTCGTCTCACGTTGGATACAAATTGGAGCATGCAGCATTTCATGGCGCACAACGCTATGATGAAGCTATGGCGGCCTTCCAAACAATGCTCTCAAAATTGGATAATGCTCCTGACACCGAGACACGAAGTAAGCCCCCGATAATTCATGTGTCATCATGCTTTGACTGTTTCTGCAGAGTTGCGCCAGCAGTTTCTCAGTCCATCCGAAGTGGACCATGCTATTCGAAAGGTCATTGATGTTCAACTTGAAAATGCTCCGCCGTGTGTACTCGACACCACCATCGGTCTCTTATGCGACCGAGAGGCGCAGATACGCACCTTCAAAACGAGCACAGAATATATGGAGCTTGTATCATCAACGATCATTTATCCAGACATCCGAATGGAGCGCATCGAAGAGGTGGTGGCGATGTATTTCCGTTATGCCATGTTATCACACAGGTGGGAAGGGAAGGAGCCGCTGCTGCAGGATGTCCAAGGAAAATTCGTCTACCAGTTGGATCCGGTTGGCGGCATCGCCAAGTTGCAGTCCTTCTGCGAAACTGCTCGTGATGCGGGATATCGCTGGGCATGGAGCGATACATGCTGCATCGACAAGAACAATAATGTCGAGCTCCAAAAATCGATCAACTCCATGTTTATCTGGTATCATCACTCGGCGCTTACCATTGTCTACCTGTGCGATGTTCTTCCTTCATCCCAGCCCGGCGCATTGGCGAGGAGTGTTTGGAATGAGCGAGGATGGACCTTCCAAGAATTTGTCGCCCCGAAAGTTGTCATTTTTTATCAAAAGGATTGGTCCTTATACCTCGACGATCGCTCTCCAAACCACAAAGAGTCTTCAGCAATCATGAGGGAATTGGAGGGTGCAATGGGCATAGACACACAGGCTCTTATCTCCTTCCGTCCAGGGATGAGCGACGCCCGACAGAGACTTCAATGGGCGTCATCACGTGTCACTACATTGCCGGAAGACATCGCGTACTCGTTGTTTGGTATCTTCCGTGTCCACCTACCTGTAATCTATGGCGAGAAGAAACAAAACGCAGTCGGCCGGCTCCTCCAGGAGATCGTGGCTCGGTCGGGCAACATCACCGTCCTCGACTGGGTCGGACAACCGTCTGAGTTCAATAGCTGTCTTCCAGCCCATATCACCTCTTACGCCACTCCTCCGCGCACCCTATCATCCTTGTCCAAAGATCAGATTCAGACAATGGTCTCTTCACCGCGAACAAATTCCATGGCTGTGGATTTGGCTTCGAAACTTTACGACAAGCTTGATAACACGAGCGCTGCTCGTTTCGCGAACTGCAGACTGCATTTGCCCTGCATCACGTTCCTTGTCACAGAAGTCAGTCTGAGCTACGGTTCACCCGAGAAAACCCATTCTATATGAAGTCAAGGCAGACGGACTTCATGACCTGCGGATCACCACCAAAGAGCCGCTTGTTCAGTTCTCGCGTACAAGACCAACTCAGCAAAAATTCATACTTGTCCGTCCCTGGGATCGGTCTCTCCTCGAGCTACCTGATTTTGCAGCTCTGTCTGACTTTGGAAACAATATGGAGAGCGGGGGGGATTATGGGACGCCGCCCCCTCCTCCGTCAGACGATTCGTCCAGCGGCTTTCAGGAGGTGGTTGATCTAGAATCCCGGGCATTGCGGTTGCTTGTTCGCCTTGGACAGCCTTTCGACGCATTTTTGCTGGCGCGGCAGCGCGGTGGAGAATATAAGAGGATCGCGTCTGATCGCTATATCATTGCACAGGTCAAAGACGCAGTTTCTGAAGACCTGATCCGCATCAAGACGATAGAAATACTGTAGCTGTATGCGTTTTTCCCAAAGATTAGGGATCTGAGCTGTTTTCATTTGTACTCTAACGATGATGCTCGTATAGTATACGTGTCATATATGCATGTGTATCGGACTATAGTAACGCAAACGATGGAGACCTCACTGTACTACTTCTCCGTCCTACACCACTAGACTAATGCCCCCTTCATGCTCATCGCACCTACCTGCATGGGTCCTCAGGTTCAAATTAATGTCTGATCACTTTCCTAACACCCTTCGTCCTCCAGAATTCTACGTGAGTGGAATCGCAATGCTGATCAATGACATTTCAAGTTGGGACCGATCCAGATCAGTGATATAGTCCTGTCCTACATAGTGCAATGGACCGCACCAGTCTCCCAGGTAAGATCGCAGCGGCTCTGTGCGGCTTATTGCGAAATGATATAGTGGGACTGTAAAAATGAGCAAGATTGTTGTGCGTAAAGGGGCCAATTCTGCTGAGAGACGCGCCGGAGGGAGTGATAATGCGCATCAGTAGCAGGGAATGCGAGGAAAGTTGGAGTGGGAAGGAAGGCTCTAATGGCCATTGGCCACCGGGAACGTAACTTTAATTCGTACGTTCCATGAACTTTCCATGATGGCCCGACCGTATACTTCGTCGTACCCAACCGGAAACAAGTTGTCTGTTGTATTAAGTGAGATCAGCAATAAACAACTTACGGCCTTTGTCAACAGGCATGATGAAGACATTCCTCTCCAAGTCTCTCCGGCATGTTGGTAGCTAAGGATAACACGCCCTTCGATGTTAACACAGCTATGTAGAATTGTTAGCAGGTTACGAGTAACCTGTGAGTTCAGGGATAGAACTAGATGCTGAAATAATGACGATCATACCGCTCTTATCGTCGTGTGATCGGCGACTCTGACGTTCCTCCAGTGTAAAGGTATCTGTTGGCAAAATCATGATGCCCATCACGGAATGATGGTACAGACCGTCAAAGTAACCGGAGAATGGGAGGGTGTTGTCATCCGTCAATCATCGTTTCTAAGACAGAACGACGTCTAGCCAATTTGAAGTTCAAGTTGGATTTGCTTCGGACGGTCAGATGAAAACTCATGCTACATAGCCTAGAGTTGAAGTCCACAGGAATTTACCCCGCGAGCTACATATTATAGACCGACACAATGGAGGCGACCACGTTGAAGTTTGAATCACTGTTGGACGGTCTAGATGGTGTTAGCGAGGCTAAGGGCCGAGTCTAAGAATAATACCCACTCCTCGAGAAATGTTTAAGTGATCTGCTCAGTACCACGTGTTGAAGATCATCGAGCCCTCTCACTAGCTTCAGCCTGCACTACCCAAGCACTCGTATACCGAACAGCTCAAGGACTCGGGGTTGCAAGTAGGCTCATCACAATATTGCTCGAACAGAGCTGTAGACGTCAGAAATGTGAAATGCATATGCGGGCGATAAGATGCTTTGGCGCGGGGCCCGTTGTTCTACAGGCAGATCACCCATCATTTTTTCCTCACTAACATGCATCAAATCTCATTCACAAAGGAGATAGTACATGGCATTCGAGAATAATCACGAGTCAATATCACGCAGTACCTATCACATAGTAATTGGGGTCAGAGCACAGAGCATTGGTAAATATGAAGCTCACTTGGTCTCTCGGCGGTACAGGAGTAGAGACTATTCATTCCATGGTAGATCGAGACAGCTATTTGTATCGACGCTGCAAAACAGGGGTAACAGTTGGTTCATTGCAGGTCACGTGCTCGCCGCTTGTGCAGCCCCGTTGAAAGTCTGGAAAATACAAAAGGAAACATTGATGATGAGAAGTGGGCGACTTACGCGACGTGGGCTGCGGACATGCGGTTTCAACGCCGACGCTGATGAATGATATGGGAGAGGGGAGACACGGTACTATGTCGAATGGTCTTTCAATGAAAAGTAGTATGTTCCCAATGCCCATCTTCCTTTGTTTCACCGTGAGGCTGAGGCGGGCCGCGGCCCGATATGGAGCAGGTTTTGCTGGTGGTGATTGCAGGAACGGGCACTTTCACATTTCTGCAACACGTCTGAGTTGTGGCCTGTGTTGAGGGAGGTGGTTGGGAGGTAGTATGGAACCGTAGGATGATCGTTGAGTCAATTGCGAGGAACAACATGGAGACACATACATCTAGGGGTTCACGAGGCTGATCGTGAGGCGGAGGGGCTGGCGTAGGCACTAGGAAGCGATGTTTTGGGTAGGTTGAGATTGCAAGTGAGGAAATAGGGTGAGAAACACACCTGAGGCTGAGCCTCGTACTAAGCAGACCTGAAAAGCAACGAGAAAATGACTCCTGCTGGCGTCGTGGGCGTGGGCGTGGGCGTGGAGTGATAAAAAGTCAATAGTCGTCCAAACGAGTGACTGGAGGTCACAGAAGGTGGCTGGGACGCAGACTCATCGGCGGGTCAGGCATTGACATTTCCTGACTAGATGTTGGCCCGGACAGAGCGCACAACAATATTAATGAAGAAGACGTGAGGTTTCACTTCGGGACAGATCCTTCTTTGGTTGTAGCACCCTCTGGTTGTGCGCGGTATTTCAGAATTCCTTTCAGCTCTTATTGATTCAACAGGAGCCTCCATTATAGCTCGAGTTGGAGCTGTGGAGGGCACTAAGGCTGGTAGCGCTCTGATTTGATTGCCAGCGCCTGCGGGATGTAAATTTCTGATATGGACGCATTCCGAGACCAAGGGTTTGGTTTAGGGCAAGTCGCGGATCCTTATATTGTAAGGTTCGCTCACATAGTGTCGCAGGGCCGCAGGCACGTTTTTCGGAGTGAATTCAGAGTGAAAGCCCTCGGCGCCTTCCGTTCAGTCTCTCATATGCGACGGTTATGTGGGGTACATGGATCGATATTTTCTAACCAGGGCAATTGATTAATACGCCCGGTTCACCAGGACGATCTACTTCGCAATCGGCCTCGTGTGTGGTGGGCTGTATATTCCAAGTGCGGTCGATTGGTCAGGTTAGGGGAGAAAAGCCATCTCGTGTCAACCTCATGTTGTTAACTGTCGCCGTGGTATCAGCAGCATCCTTCAGCCGTCGGCTTGCACGGATCCTCAGCGCCTGTACACAGCAGTATCGGCGATCGAACAGGGTGACGAATAATATGGTCATCCTGTGCACAGTGGACGAGATTCTGAATGATGTTATCATGACCGATGGACCTACTAGGCACCAGTACGCTCTCTCCATTGGGGAAGCTGAGGATTGCACTGTGACCAAATTTGACCTGAGTCTTCCGAAGTCATGGAACCTCCTAAAGACCCTGGGTAGTAGGTACCATCAGAAGCCTGCTTCCGAGTCAGCGCTTGACCAGCCCCATCGCGAATTCGGCGTTTCCCTTATGTACGTCACTGAAATTATGCATATTATGGATGGCATGGCAAAGAAAACATAAGTTTTCGGTATCCTTCTCATCGAGCCTACGCTACATTTATGTATAACATACTACTGATTCGATTCAGTTAGTATACAGTGCTGATGTGCTGGACGCCTTTCCTTCGAACTTGAATGTGTTCCGAATAAATCGCCTAGTATTTGCTATTCATCGCCTCGTTCTGGAATCTGGATGTTTTGATCGAGAACCTGCACAATCTGCGTCCGACGACTTCTGCGACGCTCACGGCAATTCGAAAGGAAAACACTGGATGTACGGACAGCTGGATGAAGCTTAAATGCCCATCGTACTGCCATTCTTCCGCATGTTCTTGCTGTGGCTTCTGCCTCGTATTGACTTCGATCTGTGTCCTGTACCACGAGCCTGCACTGAGTGATCATGACCGGATCAAGCCTTTCGAGATCATTCATTGGTTATATCTTAGCGCCAGCCAAACGGTATATAAAGAGGTCCATGTTACCCATGGCCCCCAGAATTTTCCCGCTTTCCAACATCGTTGCGATGAAGTATAAGTACGCGTCACGGAAGTTCATCGACCTCATTCAGGGAGCTACATCCAAGTGGGCCAATTGGGATCCACCAAGAAAGATTGTGGTATGTAAAGACGCTTCTTGATTTCAACTGACCTGATAAACGCAGGTGGGCGACTATGGAATGATCACCAATGACACTGGAGAATTCGATTGGGACGGAAACATATACAGCTCAGATTTCCAGGAAAAGCTTACATCGTCCAAGTACAAATTCGACATCGACCTGGCGGATCCGACCCTACGCCCCATCGAACAGGAAGCAAAGGATGACTACCACATCGCCAAATCGTGGGGTGTCACTGCTACAAGAACCAAAACCTCTGGTGAAACGTAGGTGCTACAATATGCAGTGTTTGGTTCATATATCTGATTGTGTTGCAGCGCCGTGCTTGAACTCAATTTGCAGTTCGATGGCAAAAAACCAGAAGCTGTGCTTGTCATGCACAAGCCAACATATAGTAGCCTCCCTAACGACGAGCGCATCGTCAGGCTGGTCAAGTCCATGCCTGGTATCCTCCAAGGGAAGTACATCATCACCGAAGTGGTATCTTGCGCAGCATATATGATGTACATGTCTGACAAAAGTAAGTCCAGTACGTGCAAATGAAACTTCTACGCTGTTCACACTTGTCGTAGAAGCAGAAAGATTTTCTGTGACGCTCACAGGGCCCGTCACACCACCTGTCAATGTTGGAGGAGCAGCCGTTTACACCTGGTCTTCAGAAGCTGCCTGCCGTGCTGGAGGCAACCCGGCCGCAAAATACATGCCGTTATACAAGCTGAAAAAGCCTCGTCCCAAGTTCTGGGAGTTGCCTTTCGGTCACCGCGGAAATGAGATAAGTAATAATATGATTAACAGGTGAGTTGAAATCGTCTCGTGGCTCAGCAGTGCAATGATGTCCTTGCAGGTGGGAGGATGTCGACCCACCTTGGAACCCCCTTGACGATGAGGGCGAAGAGTGCGAAATCTATGATGCAGTATGTTCTCGGTTCTCTATCGAAGCTTGGCTTGATCCGTCTCTCTCCGACAGGAGATGCATGGTGACTTCGGCGTTTTCCCCGATGGCTTTGCCGAGTAAGTGTTACTCCTGCCCAAACCTTGCCTATGTCTCAAGTGCCTCTCATAGTGACGATGATGATGACTGAGTTATGATCATTCACGAATGGCATTACTACTACTCCGCTTGGATTCAAATGTCCCAAGGGCCGAACTGTACATAGACGAGCGATATTGCTAGAGAAAGATTATCAATGCGATAATTCACATGTTACGTGGATACAGTGCCTTCTCTTCTCGACTTTGAACGTTAGATAACTCTGCCAATGGTCTTGTACATGAGTATGCCGGACAGCGTGATATCGAGCATAGATCGTGATCGATTACAACATTGTTATGTGCTAGAAAAGGTCCGCCCAAGAGGAATGAGGTACATAGTTTATGCGTGAGCATGGCGCGTACAGTGCGAGATTTGTACACATAATCGAGAGACGAAATGCAAGTTTAACGTAGTGCGAGAGGAAAAAATACTGTTCCTATGACTGACCCGACAATGCCACTGAGACTGGGAGACGCTTAGGTAACATGTGATAAGATATGGTAAGCCATGCTTCCAACTTCCCCGTGAAGCGCGATAGCCTGATCCAAGTCTTCGTCGTTGCCTCGGTGATCAAAGCAGGTGGAGAGTCGATTCGCAAGGTTATTTAATGACGAGGACCGATCTGTGTGACCGACCGGGAGCAAAGCCAGCGCTTCCCTCTGAAGTGCGTCAGTCGCACGAATGGCTTGGGGAAGTCGTCAATAAGTGCTGAACAAAGATAGATATCACATACCAGTAATAACGACTTGTTGCATTCCACTGAGGCTTGGTGGAGGGTGATCATCAAAATGATCAGGGACGAAGCTTGACATAAGGCTGAGGGATGGACAGTGAGATGTGTGCTGGTGGTCACGAAACACTGGATTGCTTGTAAGGTCCTGATAGATTATAAACGATGGAACCACAGCATGCACGTGGCAACCACACCGCACTGCGATGTGCAGGCTGACGCTATTCGAATGTTCTATAGCCATGGGCGTCAGAATTGTACGGCAGGGGCACGTTGTGGGGTGCGATATTGATTGAAACAGCCAAAAGGAGGGGCCACGAGGCTCAAGAAACGCAGGGCACTGCACACTTTTGGATATTGCCAAGCACTGCCCAAAATGTCACCGCCCTTGGCCCTTAACCCTTGCGCGAGAAGGCACGGAACTGAAAGAAGTCAATCATATTGACCAGCTGTGCCTGTAAGTATGTGATAGATATCAGTTGAACTTGTATCGCCGGGGACGTTGCAAGTATCATGTCAAACGCCGAGTGAGGTGCTGTGGGGTCACTTCCGTGATGACAGGAATGTCAAAGTGAAGAACTATAGCAGGTGTATCATAATAAATAAGCGGAATTAACCAAAGAAAGGACGAGAGTCACGAGACTGAAAAACGAGGCGTGCACGTCTTTGCATGCATGTCAAGTGCATGTCAGCGCTTCAGCCCTTGTCTCAGGTAGCACTGTGCCACAGTCGAGTTCGGATTAAGCAACCTTGCGGTAACCACTTCACGGTCTTCTGTACCGCTGCTGCTGACCACTGGTGTAGTGAGACAGGCGCTTAGCGCAGCAAGTTTCTGGTTCTCTGCCAAACTTTGACGCCGTCACGGTGACAGTCACATAATGTCACATAATCACTGTTGCAGCTCCTGGCGTCTATCGTATTCTTACAGATACACACCAAGCCCAACGATGAGCTCACTACTTCACTCCATGCTACAGACGCAGCGCAATGACGGTGGAATTTATAGTCTCAGTGTCACACATGTACAGGTCATCCTTGGACAGGCGACATTCTCTGTCCTACCTGATGGCCGTTCTTCTCCAGGTAGTCATTCTCTGACTCATCTGTACAGGTGACATCAACCCCTCTACCGGAGAACGCATCCCTTCCGTTCGCGACCCCATTCCCTCTTCAAGTTCCTGACTCTCTCAAGGGGATAAGGACACTCTCGACGTCGATCCTCACAATAGCACAAGGATCAGACGACAGGCATTTTCCCAGTAACACTCCGTTTCAATCACCGATTCAACATCCCGAGACGTTCTTGAGTCCAGACCAACTGGTATGTCAATGTGCCAGTCAACAACCATGCCTGACCATTTTAGCCATAGGAGATAACATGCGCATACTTGAGCCCAAGGCTGCCGGTAATGTTATGTAGAAATTGGCAAGTTGGACATGGTGCAGTCCTCTGAGATAACACCTTTACCTCCAGATCCGCTGTTCCTGATTCTTCAAGAAAGACCTGCTGACGACGATCAACTGAAAAACATGCAACTATTCTACTGACGGCGGATTCCTATGCTCCAGACATCATTTGGACCACATCGCCTAGATCGACGACCAGAAAATCGCAGCCGCACATCCAAGAAACATCACTCACGGTAATAAACAAACCTCCACATTCTCGTCAGACTCCTCTTCAACTAAGTCGTGCATGACCATTACAGTTTTCTTCCTTTATCGATATCGGAGATGAACAAGATTTCAGATTTCGTGATATTCTCGTTGATCTAGTCCGATCAGGTACGCATTCATGCTGCCCCCTGTCCGAGTTTTGATACCCATCCCTGCGCTGACTCGAGGATAATGCGGTGAGCTATAAAAACGTGTTACTGGGAAATCGAAGATAACCTCAGTCTGAATAGATACACGGTACGAGTCCTACACTCACGCCTCAACGTAGACTGAGGCGCGCAAGGAGATGATTCTCCTCCAAGGTGAGCCGATCTTCTGCAGTGTTCAGAGCGCGAACGCTGAATGCCCGCCAGGAGCCCTGGCCTCTGTGTCCTGAAAACAACACAAGCATCAGACAACATACAGTTGTCCGGCAACATTTCGTTTCACTTACCAAATCAACATCCCAAGGCTTTCTCAAGTTTGGAACAACTGGTATATCTGCCACTCAACAACTACGGCTGACCATCTTAGTAACAGATTCAAGCATTCGAACAAGGATTTCTCCCCCATCACCGAAGACAGATAGACTTTCACGAGCCCCGGTTCCCTCTGCACAATGTTCGATTAAGCGCAAGGGCATCTACCTTTCTTGTAACTTCAGTGAAAATTCCAGGGTACTTATATTCTGTCCTGATCTTGATGTGCTGCTGCCAGATCGGACAAATCTGCCCAAAATCACTACAACGCGTCGGCCACGTGCACGCGGTTGTTAACACGCGTTCTCCGCAGGTTCTCCGTAGGTTTTTCGTTAAACGACAACCTGTATCATGAGTCCTCCTTCCTCTAAGCAGAGCCCACATGCACTATAACTTGGGGATTCACACGTCGTCAGCATCACTGATTCACTTGTACGACACATAGATTATTCATCCGTTTTTTTGGTGGGTCGATATTACAGGAAGGCAACTGGCTGTGCAACGTATAGGTTATTCATCTTTTTGTTCTTTGGACACAGTGTGCACATTATTATTCTCTGTATGATTTATGCCTTGACTTGGCGCTTTGCAATTGCTTAATCTGATAGTGAAAAACTTAATTATCTTCACTCATCTTTGGTCTATCTATCCTGCTAGGGCCATGAAATTCGGTGGCTGGGAGTACACCCCTTGCGCAACTCAGACGCACGACTATCAAGTCAATCACAATTGTGTCCGGCCGATATGAGGTATGGTACCAGACCAGTGTTCAAACCCAGTGTTCAAACCAGTTGTACGGCTTTGAACTTCATTCTTACCCACTAATTGCCAGCGCACCTTAGGAGCAGTCACCTTTGGATCTTATGTCAACAGACTGGGAAATACAAATAGAAGCCGAGATCAAATGTAGTACATAATTAAGGAGATATGCAGTCTCAAAGTCTGGGATACATCTTCTTGCCAACACGTTGCGTGCGGCCACGGCTGGATACTACATGTAAAGTCGTCAGAGAGCTTTAATCAACAAGGTGGGAGGACGCACGCAATTGATCATATACCAATGTGGATGAAGACTATGCGCTGTTCCAAGGATATGTCCTTGTCCGAAGCCAATGACTGGACTGCTCGATGCAGCGCTCGGGCAGCTCGTTTGGAATTCATTTTGCCATCCCCACACAGGTTTTTGTAGAACGCCTTGACTAAGCGCCCCACAGTACCATCATCGACCTCCCATAGTGTCCCAACGACACTCTGTACCCCAGCAAATTGTAGGCCAGCCGCCAGGTGTATCACTTCGTCAGGCGTACTTGGGTCGCCAACTGCAGTCTCACAGGCAGAAAGAAAGACGAACTCATGCCGAGACAGATCCATCTCTGTGATATCGACGAGTGAAAGCGGTTGGTCACGCATGAGAAAGGCTGACTTGAAGGGTTCTTCAAGATCTTGTATCCCGTGACACGCGAGATGGAACCAAGTATTATCTCGCAACGCGCGCAGTGCTCTCGATTTCGTTGCATCATCACTTGTTATCTTTGTGAAGGAAACGGTTGGGAAAGGGGGTATAAGACTCTGCACCAAGTCCAGCTCACCCTCCACAGCTTTCAAAGGATGCGAATATCCATCAGGGAGATTCTGGCCAATGGCAGCGAAGGGCACCGGCAGGGACCTATCGAGACTTTTGCGAGTCTTTATCAGCGCTGTAAGCGATGGTGTGTATGAAGAGATGTAGAGCTGTGAAAGGAACTGTCCTTGTTCCCTGCTGTACTCGCCGGCAGCGTGCAACGGCAAGGAATGGAAGACAGACGTTGGGCACCACCATATTCGGGAACCTCGTTGTGCAAATCCGCCGAGATTTTCGACCACCGGGCGGACGACGTCATCCCACAACTCCATCAAGGCTTTTTCAGTGCTGGTTCACTTGCGCATTGGAGTTTGGCCACCAATGTCTGGAGTTTCTCCAAATTAGTTGGGAGTTGGATGCTAGTCGGAGGTTGCTTGTGCGGGATAATGATGGCGTTGCAAGACGACTTGCTTGCAACGAGCACGATGATAGGCCCATCACGAGCTGCATCTTGAAGAGCGGAGAACAAGGGGGGAAGTAGGAAGCGAGAGAAGCCCTTGACCATTCGGACCTCTTCTACTGCTGTATTCCACTCCTCCACTAAACGTCTGTAGCGAGTTTCTTCTGCTTCTACATTGAGTTTTGCAGTCCCTTCTAGATTGCTCGCAGGAGATTTATCAAGGAGGGAGCTGAGGCCTCTAAATTTCTTCATCAGGGCCGCTGCATGATCACCATGATTCTGAAGGCTGTCAAGAGGTGTGCGAACTCGTGCCATCTGGGTCCAGATGAGAGTCCTGCCTTGTTCCAGCAACTCAACAGCGTGACACACGTCACCACTACGAAGAGCACATGATGCAGCATCCACGGCAAGCATACTTGGGAATTCCTTCATGGCGTTATGACGAGATGATACCGAAGCTGTTGCGGACATGTAAGCGTCCAGAAGTTGTATGGAAGTCGCGTAAGCCTCCAGTTGAGTCCCATGTGTGTGTTGATCAGCATGGCGAACCCAGCGTAGACTTGCTCGCAGGCGAGATAACAAGCCTCCAGAGACGATATTTGCTGCTGCTTTGAAATGATGTATGGCAGTATTCAGACTGTCAGTATCTTCGCCCGGACCGGTGCCGTCAAGCCCTGAATTATGGAATGATAGATAGACGGTAGCGAGCGAAAGAT
>JABBWA010000210.1:0-83799 GCA_016628065.1 Suillus lakei | reverse complement strand
GATGAAAAACCTTGGATGATTGTGTAGCCCGATACGCTCGCGGTCATGGAACCCAATGTTGCAGCAGCAAGTGCTACCGTGGAGACGTGCCCAATAGACACTACAGAAGCCACGATTAAGCTATACTCCAACAAATGAGTGCTGCATCATAGGTCAGCGAAAGTTATACGCGGGAGGTTGCGATCTGCACGAACACAAAAATGGGCAAACTATATTTGATCAGGATAACAAATTCCTCCCGGAATAAATCCCAGGTGTTACTAGGACCGTCCACTTTGTTCGAAAAGTCCACACCCTCTTCTATGCGAGGAATTGGCGTCGAGATTAGAGGATATTCTCCATTGGCATAATGGTTATTACTGCTGGAGTTGGGGAGATGAAATACTTATACTTCTTAGATATTGGCACTTCGGCTCGCAACCGGATAGCCTCAATGCACTAGGCATCTCTTATACTTATAGGAGAGTACGCGGAATGTGCTTGTGCAAGCCCTGGACTAGGTACGTATACTTTGTATAAGTAATTGAACTTTAATCATGCATTTGGTGACTAAGTTATGTCACAGCATGTGTCACTGCAGTCTGCAATCCGTTGGCAGACACATGTGCTACCACCTCCGGAGGATTGGCTTTGGGGGCTCTTTCTTTTTCCATGTCCTTATCATGTCTTGGCACCTTCAAGTTCGACACCATATGTCGTCCTTACCAGGATCGTTGTCACCGGTAGTATTTCGTCTTCTCGTACATCTTGACATCTGTTACTAAACGAAGTCGTCGTCCGAATAGTTTTACCTTCGCGTTGTTCTTAACGTATGTATCGTACTCTGGTCACTCGTATTTACCTCGCTCACATGTACTCTAGACTCTGTCTAGCTCCCATACAATCAACAAAGGGTTTCACAGGCGCTCACATCTGAGATCTGAGAGCTCAGTCAAGTTTCAACTACAACAAATATTGCCTCGAGGTTTGCGTCAAGGGTATGGCCTGTTGTTTAAACTTCGATGTGAGACCCATGGGCCACACCTTCTTTAATTACTTCAACGGCACCCGAGACGGCACCCTACTACCGTTTCGCTCAGACTCGTCAACAACTGTTACTCAATGAGCCAACACAATCAACACATTCGGGGCCAGCACCTCCTTGGCACCTCCTGCGAAAATTTGCACATCCAACGAAGCAATCCCGAGACGGCGACCGTCGCCATGAAAAGGTTTTCTCCACCATCGCGCGCGACCTGGCTGATCGTCATCCGAAGATGAGACGAGCCCTGGCGGATGCAGTTCAGATTCTTCAGAATGCAAGTACGCTTAAGACTACTGCAGATATCGTCCAAAAGTGGCAGAAGTTTCTCGTTGAACCTGTCTGAACCAACCGTGGGCCTGGCCGTGATCGTGGTCGACGCATTGGACGAGAGTGGCACAGTCAAGAAACGTAGTGGCCTCCAAATTTTCGCCGGCAAACTTTGGGATCCAGCTGTCACCAAAATCACGGCACTCTCGCAAACTTCTGCATCATCATTACTTCTCGCCTTCTCCCTGACATCAAAGCTGAGCTTGCAGGAGTTCGGCATATTCGACGGATGTCCCTGGACGAAATTCTACCAGCTACCACAGAGCGGGACATCCACACTCACGTATCGAATGAGCTGGAAGGGCTTTCGCAGTTTGGAAATCAGGAGTTTACGGCCCTGGCTAAGGAAGCTGATGGCCTGTTCGAGTGGGCGTGCCTTGCTTGTGAATCCATCAAGCGCCCCCACCAGGTTCTCTCAAAGGGATTCCTTCGATGCCGTGGTGTCTTGCGATCCCGCCGAGCGCGAAAACTTGTATAATGTGTACCGCTTGATCTTGGCAGAGATCATTCCAAAGGATACCATTAGATATCAAATACCACGTTTCAGCGCAAACAGCTGGCCAGGTTCCATTCCGTGATGGGACAAATCCTTGGCGCAGCTGAACCCCTCTCTTTAAGTTCCTTGAATGACATGCGATGTCATTTTCCGCACAAAGCGAGCATTACGTTACGGAGTGGAGGTCATCGTAGATTCCTCCTCAGTAGCACCGCTAATTCATCCACCGCCATCCGACCTCTCCACGTCACGTCCTTCCACGATTTCCTAACGGACCAATCACACAATGGGGACTTTTTCGTCGACGTGTCGAAGATGTAGCGCGATCTCGCATTTGCATCACTTCGAGCGATGGAATGTGGTCTTCGCTCCAATATCTGCGACTTGAAGTCTTCATATCTCCCAAATCGTGAAGGTCCCGAAACATGCATTCCGCAACACCTGTCTTATTCCAGTTGATTTTGGACTGCGCACGTACGAGCAACAGCCTTCGACGTAGAGCTCGTAAAGGAAGTAAAATTGTTCTTTAACCACGAGCGGCTGTTTTTCTGGCTCAAGGTACTTACCCTTATCAACCCGCCCATTGCCCAGTGGCTGAAGGTGAGCACATTGTTACTGGGCTCAGATGAAGTGCTCGCGCTCAACCACATGGTCATTCCGAATTCAAGGATCTCTCATCAATCAACATCACATCACGCATCCCATTGAGATCACCACCACCAAGACAAGTAACAATGACTTCATTCGCTTCTCGTCTAACTCTAGTTATGCGCTGTACAACGCCGCTGAATTGATGGAGGGAGCATCTCATGATGATCGTAGGCCAACCTCCTTACCCCTGGATCGTGATAGTGGATAGCATCCATTGCGAGTCTTCCGGATGTGATCAAGCACTATTGCTGAAGGTCACAAGTCTCCGGCGAATGTTCAATAAGCGTTGTTTTCTTCTCGATAGCATTACGCGTTTCTGAGCGATAGAAACATCTTCGCTAACCAACTCGTTCACACGCTCAGAGAAATCGGGCCCAGACACAACATCAGTCAGCAAGCTCGTAAGAAGGCTCTGCGAAAGTTGTTCCGCCAGTGCGTGATGGAGAGCATGCTCGATCGTGAAAGGAATATGGTCAACGATGCGCTGCTCGGGGCGATAAACACACTGAAAGGGGGATGATGAAAGAGACTCACTTTGTAGGCAACATGATAATAGGCTCGAACATCAGCCATCACAACCAGCTCTTCCTCGAATGCGTCGGGAGGTAACAACCGTGCAAGATCTGAAACCCGAAGATTTGCATACCCCGCTTCTGCAAGGGCCCTCAAAGCTTTGGCCTCAGGTGTGTCTGCCAGTGGAGTCGGGTTGACGCGGTATTTAGTGGGCTTGCTGGGCTTTGGCTCTGGAGGGACGGCAGACACTGATGATCCGAATATCGAGGTCTGCGAAACGGTTGGCGAATAATTCTGATTCCAGTCGTCATCGAGACTTGCGCAAAATTCGGAGGGCTTGGGCGTCTCAGGTGGTGGTATAGGTACCCCCTCATCCCGAATATGACGGATGCGAGCCTTGTACCGAGAAGGTCTACTCTGGGCTGTCTTATAATGAGACAGCCATTTGTCGCGGAGTGTTTGGAGATAATGCGTGTTCTGAGTATAGTGTGGAGTAGTTTCCAGATCCAAGGCTGTTTTGACAGCAACTTGGGCGCGCGCCTTGCAGATATCAACCTGGATTCTGATCAAATTGCTAATGTCACAGATAACTTGAGCGCAGATGATGATTGTTAGGAATCAACGCTTACCCAAAATAATCCTCGAGAACTTTGAAACGTCCGAAATGGGTGCTTATGAGTGCGTTGATGACTTGATCGAGCACATCGTTGATACCAGCGAGACAACGCTCAGACGGAGCAACCCAGAGTTTGGTAAATTGAGCGATGAGGTTGGCTTTCGCCTGATAGGGCACGTTGTTCGGAAGCTCCCATCCAATCGCCCTTGATGAATGGTTGAGCTGCTGTCCAACTGCCACAACGAAACACAAAAACATACTCTTGGATGACCTTGCGGATGTCATATATGCCCACCACTTTCACGCCAGGATCTCGCTCAGTGAGAGTCATATCCCCCTCTGTATCATCCAGCGGAACATAGTCTCCCGGTTGATTGAAAGGCCTAAAGTCGGGAGCAGTGCCGCGGATGTCCCTCTTGAAAGTGGCATAGAGAGCGCGGTTCTGCTGCGCAAGACATTTGTCTTCGTGACTGCCATTCACAAAGCTCTTGAAGACATCACAGAACGCATTAACTCGTCTCAAGACCTCAATATGTGGGTCATTTGCAAGTGGTGGGGGCAGTTCGTCGAGGTCCTTGATACATTTGGCCAGGAGCTTGTCGACATCATCTCTAAGGCACGGTAAACTGTAGACAATGTAAGTACTTTATGACGAGCCAGGTAGACGAATGTCCACGCACGTTTGCTCGATCAATTGAATGAGCAGTCGGCTCACATCGGAGACAAAGCCTGGAATTCCAAATCGATGACGGTCGGTCACGTCCTTCCAGGGCGATGTCGTGTCGAAATATTCGGCGGCACGCCTTTGCGATTCAGCACGAGACAGGCGTTGTGCACGTTCGGCGTCATCGGGAAGACGCACGCAGTAAAAACCGTGCCTCAAAGTGTGATCCTCCGAACGACCCTCGATGATTTCTACCCATTTGCGGCGCTGGTTGATAGCTCCGGCACCGAGCGTGTCAGGTTTCGTGAGTACGCCTGAAGAGCGTTGAGTGATTTAATCATACTGCAGAATGGGCGACTTGCCAATTGTTCGCTTTCCATCAGGATCTGCGGCCTTGGCGAGACTCATAGATTGTTGATTCTCCATATCGTCTGGCACGGCACCCATCAATTCAGTAGAAAATGATTTCGCAGTTCATACACGTACCACTCATGGGGATTGTGGTCCATATGATGGTGTTTTCTTTCTTGGTGTAATGTTCCACCAAACTCTTCACCAAGGCGACAATTTCGGCTTCTTCGTTTTGTATCAAGCCTTCGCTGCCCATCAGGTGTCGGCTCGATCCAGATGAGCATATACTTGCCCGGTAGATCATAGAATGATAGGTCAGTCGCATCGGGATCTTCAATGGCGATGCATACTACGTTGCGGGAGAACTTGTGTGTATTTTTCATGCTCCTGAGTTCCTCGATGGCTTTTGTGTAGAAAGTCGAAGAAGGAACTTCCGGGTTCAAAATGGCCGCCTGAGCTTGACGCAGCCAAACTTCAAATTCACTTTTGGCTGTGATCGTTCGGCCAAAGGGCACATTAGTAGGCTTTTGGAGGACTAGGCCGTTACGATCGAAGTCGATACGCAGGGTGATAGTGCAGGACCACGATGAGGCATGACTAGACATTGTGCATTCCATAGGGCATCTGCATATAGTAGAATGAGCATGCTTGCAATAACTAGTGGTTATTAAGTAGTAGGTTACATTGTACACGTTCCGCTATCTCTTGGGACATTGATCTTTATCGTAATGAATAACAGGACAAAAAGATAAACTATGCGACGTACCCCACTAACGGCCTCGACGAGTGAGCTTTTGCCCGCTGAGATATCAAGTTCAGTATAGCTGTAGGTGCAAGAGTAGCTGACCACAAACCGGATTGACCACCAATTACGACCACGGATGGTAAATCGATCAGCGCGTCGGCACTGTAAGAGGTAGAGTGAGCGATATATATATCCTTACAATCAGATCCACGAACACCCACCCCATGGATCGGAGGTCAACCATCATCTGGATAAGTTCACTGCGCCTGCGGGCATAGTCGGTGGATGATATTTCCTCCCATATTTCAGCTGGAGGGCTCATAGAACCAGAGAGGGAGAGACGGGATGTTCCATGAAGAGAGGGCTCGATCAAGGCCGTTTGTTTGCATAGTAAATCCATGGTAGATTGTGTGCCAGTCGGAAGCGTGTTCGGCGCAACATCCAAACGACCTCTGTTTTATGCACCTGCGCTCGATCTAGTGCCTTCGGATGTGGTAAACACAGCAATCATCAGCGCATGAACACATCTATTGGCGATACATTGTTAAGTGCATCGAGGGCGGTCCAGACGCGATGTAATACTATGACACATACCGATCATAGAAGATCTGCGATAACCTTTTCGGCACGAAGCCAATACTAGTAAACAAAGTAGGAACAGTGCATAGTGCACCTTCCTCCTCGTCTTTGACTTCTTCGCGTCATCCTTGACATTGGACAAGGAAACGGACAGAAGGCCATTGAGATGAAAGGAGGAAAAAACTTGAAGGTTTGGAAAGAATCATCTTTGACTTCTCTCCTGGTCAATATTCCTATTACATCACCGCGATTCAGCACCCACACTTCGTATCTTCTTGAGGTAAGCCATCGCAGCCGAGTACTCACTGGCATCGTAAGGGAATGGTGACAGGCGAGAGATCGAGGCTTTGAGCACCTTGTTACATCCTGCTCCGTCAACGTAGGAAGTGGTGATTTACGACCCGCGAACTATGGACAGTACAACTTGCATAGTATTGAATCGAATCAAAACCAAAACTAGGCAACGCGACTGCAGCTGGTCGGTCCTACAGTGTCCAAGTTAGATCATAACTATACGCACACGAATGTGAATCATTTGAGTGCCGCAAAGAAAAGGAAGTGGGATGACCAGCCTACATCAAATTTTGATACCGCCGCGGATACTAGCACGCTGCTGGCAGATTCGGTTGCATGATGGTACATATGTACAAGCCTGAAGGATATGGAGTCTGGCCACTTACTGGGCTTGCACTAGTAGGCTGCGAGCAGTTGACAATTTGCAAATAGTCGTGGGAACCTTCGACGCTATTCCCGAATATCTCTTTCTTTTGTAGTTCACTCGACGATGATATCCGAGTCACACTGCAGTTCACTGTTCCATCGGCCCTGCATATGGCATCTTTGAACATACAAGTGTCCGCTCCTGCCATAATCCCTGACACTTTTTTCAGTCACTAGTAGGACGCCACCAGCGCTAACAACGACCTCTGCCAGTCTCTGTCTCTGCTCCCGTCACCTTCAAAGCACTCCTACATCAGTAGCCAGGTGGCCCGTTTATGCAGGCCATGCAGCGCCACCTATCCTAAATATTCCTCTCGCGGATGCCCAATTAGTGCATTCTGTTGATTTTTACCACTGTCTGAGGTCTCGGCGCAATACTGATATGGATGCTCCTAGCAACGATGGCGATATCCTGAATACTTCGATCACCTTCACCGAACAAGCGCATAGATGCCGCCAGGTGCGTTTTCACTTGTCAAATTGTTATCTACTCTCTGATACTTCGTTTTGATAGTCGTTCCTCGTCGCAAGGCGTTTTCTATTGTCATGGACTTGTGGCTGATTTTTTCGATGTCTGGTTACCACATCCAGGTATTTCCCGTCCTATAAATGACACACAGACTAACTATACACCTTACGTCCTCCATGAGATTGGCAAGTGCAGCTCTTTATTGACTTCAGATGCGAGCGCCACAGGTGAGTCAAGTACCCTCTGATATAGATTCTTTTGGTCGATGTAGAATTACCGGTACTCCTGTATCGGAGACTTCCACACCGACCAAAACGCACCTTCTCACCATTGCTTTAAGGGCGATCAGCCTCTGTCACTGGTAGCATGGTCGACTTTTTGACCATGAAAGATCTTAAAAAAGGTTGAAATTATGAGACTTATTTCAACTTATTCCTAATATTTTAGCCTCTTCTAAAATGCGGATCCAGATCTGCTGTCAGTTGTGGGCTCCATGACGGCTCCATGCAAGAAGATGTGAGAGATCCCGGGCCGCCATGAGCCCGTCTTCCTGGTCACGAGTCGCCCTCCTTTGGCACTCGTACCTCGCACCTCAGAAGGAACAACTTATGTTAACTTATTCCTAATATTTTAGCCTTGTTCATGTTTCCAGTGTGCGCCGACTTTTGGATATCTATGATTTGACAGTCCATTCACACTCTTAGCAGTCGCTTGCAGCCTCTTGCAGCACAGATGCATTGTTCTTTGCTTGATTCTAGAATAGGTGGTCCTAAAATTATCTCCTCATTTTTACGTTTTCCAAGTAGCAGAATGAACATTCTGGAAGTCGTATGACGCCAACGATTGGGATGCCATGGCATGGTCTATTATTACTAGCTATTTTCTGCTGGACGTTTACAACATCGGAGCTCCTTTTCTGTGATAGTGGCGTGTGCGGCAGCTGTCGGATGTCTGAACGTTGCCGTGTAGCACCCCAAAATCCGTCTGGTACGGTTTTTCCAAGAACGTGCATTTTTAATGCGCAAAGACTCAATTCACGGTGTTTGAAGGACATCAATACCAAGTGATGCACGCAAGGAACCAGTGAACTAGTTGTACAAGGTAAGTAGCAGTATTTGAAAAACCACAGCGCAAAGATTGGTCCTTGAGCCTAAAAAACCGCATGCACAACAATCATCTCATTCGAAATCCACCTCGCATCACCTCTCGCATCCCCCTGCCGACCCCTCCAACGAAAACGAAAACTATTCGGTTTGCACCATCTCTGACAAGACGTCGGACACCTTAACCCACCTTCGCCGATAAGTGTCCGCATCCCATTGCCTCGGATGCATCCACTCGAAACCCGGCCAGCCGAACGTCTTGCTGACTTCCGCAAGCCGCGGTGCAATCATATGCAGGAACCGTGGAATCGACCTCATCAAATCGGGTGCAGTTGAAGCATCCAATGGGCCCACGGGCGCAATGGGTGACACCCCAACGTCGAGCTGGACCAGGTGCATGTTCGGCTGCAGACCCGCTTGATCGTCAGTCGTTCAAAGGTGAAGTGTCGAGCGCGTCCAGCCGTACGTCTATGCAGAGCGTGACTGTGTGCAGCTCATGACAACGTCCCACGACGTAAGCCAGGGCATACAGAGATAAGGGCGTATTGTACATCCCTAGGCTAAGGATCTGGAGGTGCGGACATGCGCGAGCAAGCGTGAGGATGTCGCCGTGCGTGATTGCGATGGAATGGGCAGGACGGATGTCGAGGGTCTTGAGGTCTGCGAGAGTAGTTGGGCGTGCAAGGAAGGGACGGAAGTCAAAGGATAAGGGTGTATGACAGGGCGGTGTAAAACGATCGTGGCAGCTCTCGGCGAGAGTGATAGTGCTCTAGCTTTATGTAAGTAGAAAACTGAGGATTTCGGACCAGATGTTAGCTGGTCCGCATTGGCGTGCGTGGATATTAATTTTCTTGAGGTTGGGACATCCAAAACTGCACGTATCATCAGAATCCAGTCTGAGAGTAGCGCGCAGGAAAGATGCGAAAAAGCTCAGACCATCGCATGAAATATGCAAGGTAGTGAGTGCCTGAAAGAGCTGGGGCGCGTGGAGATGTACGGTGGGCATGTTTTTGAAGCTGGTGTGGAAGGTGAGCCAGCGGAGGCGTGGCCATCCGGCAATAGCATCGAGCAGGCCACTTGAGATATTACAGAATCTGATTGAAAGCTCTGTGAGACCGTCAGGATAGCTGAGCAGGAGCGACTCCATTTCTAAGGGTCCGTCCTCGGCCTGGGTGCGGTCGATCAAGACAATTTCAAGAGCTTTGAGGTGTGGTGCGGCGGTACGGAGGCCAGGAATAATAGCCTTGCGAAATGATCTATTTGAGATGTTTAGGATGAGGGAATTAAGGGTGGGTAGGAGGAGGGTGAGGGTGGGGATGGATGCGAGATGTGTGTCGTACCATGTAAGCGCGCGCAGCTTTGGAAAGAGAGGGCCGTCTGTGGGCGCACTTGCATGAAGGAATGGGTATGCAGGGCTGTTGGCAGCTGAACCTTCATTGTAGAGGGTCTGGACGTGCGCAGCACGGAGGACCAACGGGCGAAATTGTTCCGGTGTATAATGGGCTGGGGAAGTTCTGCGCGACAGAACCAGTTCATCAGATAGGGACCTAACGAGAGGCCAGGGGCTTCTCAGGTGAGACCAAAGGATCTCGAGTGCTGGCTCGCAAAACGCACGGCAGGTGAGTGCGAGATGCAGGACGCAGCGTTGACCAAATGGATAAGGTAAGAATGCAGGTGCAGAGTATTGTATGATACTTGGATCAAAAATTGGGTCAATAAAATCCTCATTCAACACAAAACGGATAATTATTTCGAGGATCTCAGTGACGCGAAGACAACGGTGCATGCTGGTGTATGTAGTCAAAAGGAAAGAAGAAATAAAAGAAATATATCTGCACATATGGTTGAACATATATGAGTATTACAGGCCTGCAGGTTCGACGCGTTTGACCGAAAAGTCGTGGAACTAGGTGGGAAGCGCTTCACACGAGCATCGCTGCGCCACTGCTGCGACTGCTGCCGTGATGTTCCAAGCTTGAGTTCAGTGTAGTACTACATAGTACTACTAAGTAAATAATGAGTGTTGACCAGGTCCAGTTCTGAACCGCGGTTCAAACCCGAACCGTTGGTCTAGTCCACGGTTCAAGGACTTGCGGAATTCTTGAACCTGGCCCGAACCTGTTCGAACCGATTGTCGGGCAATGAGGGACGGTACGAAGATTCCGGTCTCTCTCGTAGATATTGTCCTTGTGTATGCTAATTAATTCGTTGTTGGAGACGGCCACTGAGCAAGTTGTAAGAAGACGCACTGCGTTGCGACCTGCGACAAAGAATGACCGCTACTCGTTATCTACGCTCTGAATGGCCAGAAATCCAACATTCACATTCAAGAGCATTGCCGCCTTATCAGCAACATATCAGCATGATCCGCACATCGCGAACTTTACTTGGAACGAGCTTACGACCATATTGAAGTCTTTCTAAAACGAGGTCTGCGCCCACCGGGAAAGATGAATACGGCGACCAAACTTATCATGAAGCTGATTTGAAACAAAGTGTTGGTGGAACTCACAATTTCATCTGCACAGCGGGTGTAATTTTGTTGCCAAGGTTGATAGTCTTGAGAAGTCACTAGTCACCTCTCCAGAGATAAATCTCGCAAGTACGATTATCATCATGATGAACATTTCCCATTTCGGTCACGGGGATATGGTGTTTGTATTCGCTTGTTTGTTTGGTATGTCTTCGGAGAGTCGTTAATGTTGTTGGCAGAACTCGGGAGTTTTGCCAACCGGTTTGGCAAAATGGTTATGGATTAACGCAGAACGATATTGAAATAATCGGCGTCAATCACAAGCTGAATTGATTTGCTTACAGAACTGAGAAAAGGACCAGAGTGTGCAACAGAGGCTGCCGTTCAAGTAGATTGTGGAGAATTAAAGATCAGGCTGCGTAAGAGGGTAAAAACAACTTGGCCAGCATCAGCTACAAGCTCGCAGGATAGTCATCCTCAAGACCTTCCATGCATTTCCTCAAAAATGCGCCCGCACGTTCGAGGGTAGCAACAAGCATTGATATGGCATTACTGCTACATAATGTGAGGTGATGGGTGCACCATGTGAAACGCGACTCGTTACAACGGACTGACATACTTATATAGTTGGACGTCTATCGGAAGAGGCGGTGGCTGTTGACAACGATGAGCTTGTAGTGTTGATCATTGCAGTAAAGCTGCCCTCCAGTCGTCTCACTGGATAGAAGATAACTTGGACCATCCCCATAATCAATTAGTCAAACTCTGCACGGCCGATTGTCCCTGATGACTGGTGAATAATGCGAAGGTCAGTCGCTCTATGATAGTGTGCAGTATCTGGTTGATCACTCACTAGACCAATCAGACCGAGGTGCGTCAATTCCAACAGTTGGTACAAGAAGTTTCTCGCCTGTTTAAATTTAATTCTCTCCAGCTCAATCGTCTCTTGGTTGCTTGGAGGTGGTCAGAAGATTGAACTGAGGCCTGAGGTATGATAACTACGTAGCGAGGACAGCATCACACAGCATGAATTGCAGGAAGTAGCACATACATCAATGTCCAACTCGCCTTGGGTCAATTCATCTATTTCCAATACCAGTGATGAGGATTTGCCCTTCCTGAAGCGACGTCCGCAGCCTGTCCAATACCAAGCACAGATCCTGACTTCGCAGAAGATGAGCAAAGGAGTTCAGAAAAATTATAGAAGAATCAGCCCAAGAGTAGTCTGAATCGAATTTCACGATCCACCAAGGATGTGCGAGCCACGAAGTGAACTCAAGGATGAACCAGCACCGTCGCATAATGATACCATCAATCGTGCCTCATACACAAGGAGGTGGTGGTTGGCCTCTCACACCTCGAGTGGCAAGCACAATTTGCAGGCCATCATGATTAGTCTGGCAGCAGACGAGCATCTGGGCTCGCCGGAGGAGGTAGGCTAGCAAATCTCAGATTAGACCACTATGCGCGACTGTTCTTCGCCTCGTACCAAATAGGGGTGATAGTTCTTAGACTTCACCTCCTACCCCACAATCATGAGCGCCTTCTTCACAGACGCACACGCGATAGCGATGACTGGCTGCTGGAAAAAGACGGACACAAGTTTACCCAATCCCCGCAACGCTTTTCGAAGCTCTCATTTTTACCCTCCTCTGATGTAGACAGGATCTTCGGAATATGAAAACGAAGCCACTTTTCTGGTACGTCGCTCAGCTAGTTACAACTGGGCTAGAGCCTATCGGGGGAATTAAATACTCAGACCTTAGCCCGCTCGGGAATTTGGATGCATGGAACAACCCTGTGCGTGATGAGCGCTGAGCATTCGTGGCTTTCGAGTTGGTTGAGGAAAGCTGATTTTTCGGAGTCCGCTTCAAGACTTCATGCCATTATATAAGCTACGGCAACACTGTCAAAACAATAGACGCTAACTTCAGTGCTTAGCCTGAGCGCTAGGAATCTAAACACTTCGATGACAGTACTTTTGAACCAATATTCATGAATCATGACTGCCATTACTACTTTTAGCGTTGATGCGACCGCTCTTGTTTACAGACTGCAAGTTAGATAACCGATCGCATCTCATGGGAAACAACGGGACACTTCTTATATCCCACTGACATTTTCACTCTGCACATCGTCGTCCATCCGATAACATAACTCCAGAATTTCTATCCAACTCTCATGCTTGAGGATAAAATGACACACAGGATTCAAACCACCACAGTAGTGTCCTCAATGCTCTTGAGGAGACGGTCGAGGACGATCCAAAAATTATGTTACACCAGATGCGGGTGCGTATCATGGGCGCTTCAGTTAGAGCAATACAGAACTCTTATGAAGGTTGCTGGGTTCGGGGGTGCCAGTGAGTGATAGGGTATACAATAGACGCCTGTCGTTGATCAATTACAAAACAGATGCTTTGTTCATCGAGACTGGCAGTGATTTTCAAGTCTGCAAATCCGCTGGACCTACGGGTGGTGGCACATTACCATCTAGCCCCTCAACCAAATATTGTGCGTCCTCCGGCAGTCCGAGAACCTCAATGAATGGGCTGGTAGGGAGTTCATTAGAGAAAGAGGATTTTGAACACTGATTCATAAAAGCTTCATACCAGATTGGCAGATATATCCCAGGAAGGTCTGCTCGGATAGTGAAGCCGCGGACAAATCGCCTCCAGCGCTCAATCGTGGCAGGATTCATCTGACTTACGATGAAATTGCAAGTCTGGTTTGCAACCCTGATCATTGAGACTATGCGATTATCAACCTTCGGGAGAATATTTGATTGCGTTGTAAGTCGAAGCTAGTGTGTTGAATGATTCGACTGACGTTGGATAGCTATAGGGTGGTCACGATCTGTGACATACCCAGTGGTGAGCGGACGCATTCGCTGGTTCACTAGACATGTTTTACGATGAGTGCGGCAAGATCAGGTACCAAGATTTTCTAATGGCAGAAGTAATATGGAGTCGAGGGCTTGTATTCTAGAAGGCTTATTATGCTGGATGGAGCAGAGACCAAACACATGTACGGGATACAAGGAACGTCGACATTCGTCCGAGTACCCTCCGCGCGGGTCTTCATCCTCCGATAAGTATGCAAAGGGGTTGAAGACTGCTAGTATTGCACGCGAGGAATCTAAGCGAGTTCACGATATGATGCATGATGTACGCCGTAACTACATTCGAAAAATTACATTGTCCAGATTTGCCCTGGAGCCCGAAAATCCTAAACACCTACAATCCACGAAGGCGCGTATTGGGTTGTAGGCCTGCTTGATCGTCGATGTTCAGTGATGCCGCAGCGAGAGCAGCTAGCCGCACATCCACGTAGAGTGAGACATGGCATAACTCACGGCAATGCCCCACGAGAAAGCCTAGCGCATATAGGGATACGGGCGTGCTCACCCCTATCATAAGGATGTTGAGATGTGGGCAAGTGCAAGCGAGCACAAGGATGTGGGCGTTGGTGAGTGCGATGCATATTCTGTCGCCGGTGGAGATGACTACAGTTTTGATGTTTGTGAGAGCAGTGGGATGCGCAAGGAGGGGGTGGAGCTCAAGGGATGATGATAGGTAGCCACGCCTCAGGTAATAATGCCATGACTCGACGAGAATCATGTGCTCTAGCTTTGTGTGGGTGAGAATGCTCACGAGTTGGGACCAGACAATGGCCGGGCTGGGCCCATCTCCGTTGACAAGGAGTGTTTTGAGGTTGAGGTAATCGAAGGAGCCCGTGCCAGAATCCGCACTGAGCATTCGGAAGGCACGCAAGAACGATACGAAAAGCTCTAGATCAGGGCATGAGATGTGTATGTGTGTGAGCGCTTGAAAGGGCTGTGGGACATGTGGGGGTACGGGATGGATGCTCTCGTAGCTGAGCCAGAGAGTGAGCCATTAGAGGCGTGGCCACCCAGCAATAACTTTGAGCAAGCTACTTGAGATATTACAGCATTTCAAGGAAAGTTCTGTGAGACCCTCAGGATAGCTTAGCAGGAGCAACTCGATTTCTGAGGCGTTCCCGGTCGCGCCGACCAAGCCCACAAACTCGAGAGCCCCGAGGCGCGGAGCGGCGGTACGAAGGTCGGGGACGACGACCTTGGTAACTTGAGCGTCTGAGACACAAAGAGAAAGGACCTCGAGGGTGGGTAGGAGGAAGCGGAGGGCAGGGATGAACGCAAGACGTGATTCGGACCATATGAGCGAGTGTAGCTTGGGAAAGAGCAGGGCGTCATTTGGGGCACTTGCAAGAAGTGATACAAGTAGTGTCGCGTTCGGTAGGACTGTGCTTGGGAATGGCAGTGAGAGTGCGGACGTGTGAAGCATGAGAGACCAATTTTATGTGGAACCGTTCGAACCAGGGAGATCTGCGTGACAAAACCAAATCAACTGCGTCGCCAGGCAGGAAGCTAACAAGACCATATATGCCTTTCAAGTGAGAATCCAAAATATTGAATGCTAGCTCGCGAAATGCATGACAGGTGCGCGCGAGGTTGTGGATGGAGGTTCGATCTAGGGTATACGGAGACGGTAACTTAGATGCTGGGCAATGCCAGGTAGCTGCTTGTAAAGGCCAAAAAGATGTCAACGGAATTGGACACGAAATAAAATATGACCTCAAGGATTTCAGTCACACGAAGACAGTGGTGCATTTTAAGTGCGGATGATGATCAATATCGGACAGACAGTAGGCGCCTGTATTACGTACCTTGCCAAGTTCAACACGCAAACGGAAGACTCATCAGCGCAGCTCTCGCGTCTATATACTGCTAGAAAATCTGACCACAATGACAAATGCGCTAGCGTCGCTGTCATTTTTCTGCCGTATTTGTTGACAGTCCTCTCCATCATGCCCTGGTGCTATACATTCATTGGAAAGCTTCAGTATGGGCACCTTAAGACCGCGCTCGATATTCCAGATGTCCCATCATTGAGCTCTTGCCGGTAGACCGTAAAGGTGCAGAGTTTCTTTATGAAAACGAATGATATCTCACCAATGCCTCCCCTGTTGGCACCGGGTTCGAATAGACAACAAGTACTATCGAGAGCGTCAAGTAGTTTCTCGTTGTTGTACATCGGAGATATTCATACCGATTTCGCAATCGGAGCTATGTAAGTTCTGGTTTTGTCAGCGTGCGATGATACCCCATGCATATATGACAACAAGTACAAGTTAGAGTTCCACATGCAGCTACGGCCCCCACATCCAATTTCTACACTGCAGTCGCTCATGAAGAGTCTACCTGACATTCCCCGCCTTCCACTTACTTATCTGAAAGGTACGTCCGACTTTTGTTGTTGTTCACCATCCCTCTCCGAGGTTCCTCATGTTCCCGCATAATGATATATCCAGTCCATCAGCTGCACGAACCCGAGTGAAGAATACGGGTGCGGTCACTGTTCGGCAAAGCAGAAATGCCAAGGTACATTCTTTGAAGAGTTGCTTACCTGACTGACTATTCCAAGCATCCCCTCCACAGCATCTTTGGCTGTTGCCGGCTCAATAAGGCTACAGTAGGACTTCGCTTGCTGTGAAACTTCTGCATCGGAGGGAGGTCACGAATCATCTTTGATGCGATACACTTGTTTTCTTATTGCTCTCCCTCGTCATTGAAGGATATTCGGGCGTCGTTCCCAGCAATAGCGTGCATTCGTCATCTTATTTTTTCCATTGTCACACACGCTAACCATGAAATTCTTATTCTTCGTCAATCTTAGTAGCTCTTTATTGTTTCCAAGATACTGCATACATTACATGGTCGCCTAGCATGCTCCTTCCCACCCCTCTTCGAGGGTGACTGAGAGGCAGACTTTTGGGTATCTGAGAGCCGTATATTCACACCTCGGCAGTCACATGCAGCACGCACAGATTGATATTCTTTTTCTGACTTTACACAGAACTTCGTGAGATTGTGTTTTCTAGGATATCGTGGAACGTGAATGTGACCAACATTTACGATCAGGATGCAGCCCTTGTCAACTCGTCCGCAATGTGACTATAGCAAGAAAGCAGTCTTGTGCACGATAAAAGTCCTCCCTCACAGCTGAGCTGAAAGTAGAAGATAGTCGTTTAGTCGCTATGCACCCGTCAACAAGTTGGTGTGTCGAGGGTTGCAGTTTGTAATCAAGGGGTATCGTTTGTCGAGCACTCGCTTCTGTGGCTAGGTCAAGGTATCTGTCCATTCGGGGCAAGGCAATTCCGCGTGTAGGCTATGTGCTCTGAATTAGCAGTCTTTTGAAATAGGGTACTTCTCGTCATTATAAACAGCGTGATCACACCATATTGAAAGCCGAATTGGAGTGGAGGATGAGAGTGACGAGGCACGCGGCTAGGAGAGAGATTCAAGAGGAAAGCAGAGAATTCTGTGTCAAACGTTGTGCATCCAAGCCAGTAAAAGCCAATGGACGGTTAGAAAGATAACACGTACAGCAGTAACGACGCCTTATTAATTTCTTCTCCTTGCGACTCTGCCATGCTGATGTATTAGATGACATTAGTCAGTTATGATTGAGGAGTGTTGTCAAGAAGTGAAAAATAGACGAGGGTATTGTCTCAGAGAGTTGAAGCAGTGACTCGGATGAGGCAGTTTGGGCAGCCGGTGGCGCACGTTGAAGACGGCATGGAGAAGTATGTAACAGGGCGTACCCATCCGCAGCTGAAATTGGTGTATTCTTTGAGAGACGAGACAAGTACTTTGCAACTTGCAAGGTTGAATGGAATCAGGAGTCGGGCACGAAACCCCACGGCCGGGCAGTTCCGAACGGATGACCGAGGCGCGGCCCGAATTCTTCCAACTTCAAGGTCCCAATATTCTAAGGGAGGTAGTAGCTACTACTTGCCTGCACTCAATCATGCACTGTGTGGGATCAGCAGTTGATCTGAATTCTGCAGCCATCAGATTCAGCGCCTGAAGTATTTCAAATTCTCTAGACCAGAGTTAGTGCCAAATGCCTAGCGCTCGTAGTCAACACTACTCAACAAATATTGCCTCGAGGCTTGCGATATGGTCTGTTTTTTCTAAACAACGCGAGACCCTTCTCCAACTACAGTTGAAATGCTCATAATGCATACCGTTGGGACCGCCAAAATGTTATGCATTATGAGACATATGCAATAGCATATGTGTCACACTATTGTGACGCATGTGACCTCCGCGAAAAGTGTGACAGAAAATCGTCCATAGTCCTACAGAAAAGTACATGTATTATACCGAGAAGAATCGTTCTAAAGATGTTTGTCTAGCATTAAGTAGTTCTTCGCGTCGTAGGTTCGCGCGAAACTTTCGAAGTTGTGATGTTCAACAATTTCAGTCTGTGATACAGTAGGATGAGAATCAACAAATGAATAGACTATTATCCAGTCAGAGAGTGTAAGATTTTGGCGAGAAGTGCATTTGGGAGAATGAGCTGAAGTTCGAGGAGTGTCCTTGGTGATTTTCTGCCGCTTCGCAGGTCGGTTATAGACAGCGGGCTTGTCACGGGGTTTGCGTTTTGGGTTTACGGACATTGTTGTGTGGTATCACCCTTGGCACCACTTTGACGATGTTCCCACAGTATGTAAGACCCTATTTTTATGTTGCGGACAAGTAGTCTGTAAGACCTCATCTCTCACGAGGTCCTTCCCTTAATTTCAGGTTTTCTTGCACCTCTGCCTCGCGAGCATCGCTACATGATATTTGGGGAGGTCTGTTTGGGGAGGTTTGACGTCTCCTCGATGTTTGCTCTTGAGCCTCTACAAATACCCTCTCCAGATGTTATCACTATCTCATGATCACCATCTCCGTATGTTGTTTTCGATGTCGGCGAGGGGATGGTGGATGTCTTTGTAATCCTCTAGAGGCTCCCATGATACTTCTGTCGAATTTATTTTTTTCCGGTTCATCCTCCTTGTTCTAGCGCGATTCAGACATTCAGTTCAGACACAGACGTATGCATTGATCAATATATAGTAGATACAAAGGGACTCGTAAAGACATCAACAGGCAGAAAGGTCAAACGCAAGCCTCGCAGTGTAGTTAGATGATGATACTCAATATATGCACGGGGGAGGGACTCAGTCAAATGCGGCTGGGATAAATTGAGGTCTGCGAGTCTAAGGAGCTCGTCCTCCATCCTCCGGGTCCTCGGGATACTCATTGGGATACTCGCTGCCCATATCCATGCTGATATCTCCCTCCCGAACCGAAATAAGCATGGCTTGGAGGGTGCCAATAACTCTCGACATATCCATCATATCCATCTCCAGAGTCGCGGTATGGAGCATCATGATACCCGCCGTTGTGATACTGAGGTTGAGGGACATGAGAGGGTTGACGGGGTGGGCCATGAGTGGGTTGATGCTGATGAGGACGGGGCTGAGGGCCAGGAGGAAGTTGTGGAGCATGGTGCATAGCACGAGGATCGTGATAATAGTCTGACTGGGGGTACCGAGTGAAGCCTGGACCATAGCGCGGCACTAATGGACCTCTTGGACGTGAGTCATACATTGGTCTAACCTCTGGATCATGCGGGGCTTCCATGGGAGGTTCACTGCACCTGTGATTAGTGAGGTCAGGCTGCAGAGATGAAGGACGGTCTGAACGGATGGGCTCTGCATGCATGGTGTTGTCCTGGCTTACTGCGCGAGTTGTAGGATCTGCGTGGACGGGGTCTCTGCGCAAAGTGTTGCTTGCCACCACATGAGTAGCCGGCTCTATCTGGACAGCGTCGTTTACCGGCCGCATCACCAAAGTGGCAGCGTTTGTCTGAATGGAATTTTCTGGGAGGGAAGGTACTTGGTGACGAATTTGCAAGGGGGACAAGGGTGGCAATGGGCGCGCGGGCACACTATCGGCATGACCAGCTGCAGCAGCAGGCTCGGTGCTCGCGGGTGCCTCTACAGAGCCTCTGGCAGTGCCATCAGCGTCATTTGGCTCACCATTGGCATGAGCAGCCGCAGTCGCAGGCTTGGTGCTCGCGGGTGCCTCTACAGAGCCTCTGGTGGTGCCATTAGCGTCATTCGTTTCCGCGCTGGCCTTTGGGACCTCTAATCACATCGTCAGTTCATAGGTATGAGGTTGATTAATGCCACACAAAAATTACCTTGAACTTTGGGGCCATCACGCAGGCGTTTAGAAGGTTGCTCTATCACTGTGTGGCATGGGTAAGTACCATTGCAGCTCACAGCAAACATAAAAACTCACCTCGCGCAGTTACATTGGGAGCCTCCTCATCGTCTGAGGACTCGACAGCGGAAGGTTGTTTACTCTTCTCAGAGCGTGCTTTGCCTTTCCCCTTCAAGCTCTTCGAATGTCCTGCCTTCGGCAAAGGAGGCTCAGCAGGCGAAACCCTTTTCTTTGATGCTCGCAGAGTGGTCTCCGACTTCGCCTTTCGTTTCTTAGATGCGGCAGAGTCGTCTTCATAGTCCGAGTCGCTCTTGGCGTTGTCGTCATCTTCAGGCTTCTCAGAGCCAGAGCGAGCATCGCTGACCTCACTGGACACAAGCGAAATGACTTCCTTCTTGACGTTCTTCTTGACGATTTTCTTCTCGTCCTTCTCGACCTTCTTCTGGCTCTTTGGGGGCCTCACCACCTTGAATTCGCGCGACGGGGGAGGTTTAAGAATGGGTTGGACGGAACCGTCATCATCAGAGTCGTTGTCGTCAGAGAGAGTTGTGAGAGATGTGTGTGATTTGATGGGCGCCTTTTTCATTCTGGTAGCAGCCACACTCGGCTTTGCACGGGGAAGTCCAAGGCGATCTGATTGGCCGTTTGCAAAAAGACGACGCCCTCCTCTATGAGCGCAATCTTCTGCGGGAGGTGCTCCTTCTAATATTGGCATCTCGGAGGTGAGGAGTTTAGCTATAAGGAAGGATCCGCTATAAGCATGCGCGAGTTAACATAGATTCAAACATACCTTGCATAGCCTCAGAAGCCTTTTTGACCTGCATAGAGCCTGCCTTCAAGGCCGCGACTAAAATCCCAGTCTCTTTCAGCGTCAAATTGGCGATTCCTTTGTTTGAAGTCGTATGGAAATCGCCGGGGAGCAACACATCCTCTGGATATCCCTTGATGATCATCCCGAGACGAAATGAGCTCCGCAGGAAGAGTCTTCCATGGAAAGTTCCTCTTGGATGAAAGCTTGCCACCAAGTTTCTCTATTGTTTACCATCAGCGCACAAACAAACAACTAAATGTACTGAGACATACCGATTTGTCGAGCTAACTCTTGCTTGATCCATGGGATTCCGTTCTTTGAAATATCCAGGCACTCTTTTGTCGTCTCTTCGATTATCGGCGCTTCGGACTGGTTGCGTTGGACGATCTCGATTTCGTCTTGGAAGGCCTCTTCAACGACACCCAGAGACGTTAGGTTACTTGTATCAATGCTTAGCATAGATCCTGAATAGAATACATCCATGCTTACTATACTTGGGCTTTGAGATGGCCAATGATGGTATCATCATCGGCTTTACAGCGCGTCAGCCAAAACTACAAGAGGGTCGTCAGAGGGTCGTCAGGTCATCGCGGGAGGGTCGTCAGATCATCGCAAGAGGGTCGTCGGATCATCGCAAGAGGGTCGTCAGAACATCGCAAGAGGGTCGTTAGAACATTGCAAGAGGGTCGTTAGAACATCCCCCATAGTGCAAAAAAATACTCTTACACCTGCAGCTCCAGCCGTCGTATGGGCCAAGCCCAGAGAACCGTCCTGATTGACAACTTTTCCACATGTTACCAGTGCTCCTTCAAACCCGAAACGAGCAGCAGCGATATCCATCTGTGTGATGTCAGAAACGCAACATTGCGAAATCAAAGAACTAGACGTACCATAGCCGAGACCTTCTTGCCAAACTTATGAAATTCCTGAGCCCGCATGGCAACTGTCTGTGGTGCACCCATCAGGACCGTGGCCTCCTCATGATACTCGAGAATTGTTTGCCAGGAGTCCGGATATTCCTTTTTAAACAGCTCGTAGCAATTGCGACGCACAGTTGCACCTTGAAATTCATTAAATTAGAAAGATGCAGCATCAAACAAAATTAAGAAAAATTCACTTGGCGTGCCAGGACCCTCGGGAGCCGTGTCACCAAGTCTTTTCAGCTCCTGCTGGGGATTAGCCTTGAAGTAGCTGCTGTAAGCATTCCAGTGGTTGACGTTGTTGAAGGAACGCCCGTTGCTCTTGTGCCATAAAGCGATGACTTGATGGGTAGGAATAGAGGTGTTGCGGCTGACGTCGCGAATAACGGTTTCGAGCTTCATAAAGCCCTCTTGTAGTAAGGCGTTTGCCACGCCCTGCCTTCGACCTTTCACCGTAGGGATAGCATCACCTTGATTGTCTACGTCCATGGCCATGTTGGACCCAAAATCCATGTCCGTGGGAATGAATTCGACATGAGGCGTATCCCAGTCCCCAACAGTGGGTGTCGGAGGGATGATCCGAGTGTGAGGGATTGCAGGCAGCATTGTCGACGGTCCAGCTATGCCAGCCCTGTCAACATTGCTATCCAAAACATTGAAGTTGATACCACCGAAGTCGTACTCCTCCGGCATAAAGGCAGCTGTAGCGAATAAGTTTGGCCGTGGAGGCTCGCGAGGAGGCTCGTGCGAGTGGGAAGGGATGATCTGAGGAGTGTCATAAAATAAATCTTGAACAGGCTGAGCCTGGCCGGGGGGGGTGGGCTGGCGGGGAACAGCAGGTTGAAATGGGACCGAACGTTGTCGGGGGCGGGGAACAGCAGGTTGAAATGGGACCGAACGTTGTCGGGGAACAGGCTGGAATGGAACTGAGCATTGGCGGGAGCCAGGGAGTAAAAACTCTGAGGTTGGCTCGACAAGAGGCTGAGCCTCTGAGGTTTGCTCGACAAGCCTTGCCCGACGCGCTGATGCCTCCTTGACCAAGCCTCCATCGCGGTTGGTGGCTTTGATGTGGGTCCGGAGTTTTGTTGGAGTTTCGATGACAGGAGTCAGTTGACGCCTTCCCCCGCCAACTTGCTCCTCAGGAAATCCTTGGTCACTGTCAGCCATGTCAGGCTCAGTGTGAACGTATTCAGGAGGAGGAGATTTTTGAAAATCTGCAGGTGTTTTTTGAGTCATAGCTAGGGATGTGTTAGCGATTGTGTAGTTCTAATCATCGAGACTTTACTTTACGAAGACGATTCAAATGCAAGATTTGAACGAGGTTGCAGACAGGTTTTTTTCCTGGAAAAAGGTTAGATAGTAAGCCAAGAGCGTGAGGAGAAAAAAAAAATTGTATCAACATACTGAGATGATCTTGGAAGATGAGCGGAGGCAGGAGATAGGTTGATGGCGACCTCCCTCCATCTTCGTAAGGTTTAATGAACAGATCCGCTGTTTGAAGAGAGAAGTTAAGAACACCGTGATCAATGAGGACAACTCACTTATGGTCCAGAGATCGCCATTGGACATCTCACTTATGGTCCAGAGATCGCCATTAGGCAGATACATCGCCAGAGGATCTGAAGATGTTCATGATTGAGTTTTTAAAGATGGAATTCAAGAACTCCATGATATGCAACTTGAAGAACAACTTACATGTAGGACGTGTTTAGTGTATACAGTTCAAGCGTTGCAATTGCAGTGAAAAGAATTAAGCATACGTGAAGCGACAAGGATCACGAACATTTGTGTGGGAAAACAATCAAATCACACCAGTAGTTGCGTAGCAAAGTCTTTTGTTTTATGTACTGTTCTACAGTTGTAACGAAGGGAAATTCACCGTCTGATCCCCCAGTATGCCCAGTCTGATGCGCGTCCTACTCCCCAATAAGTCCAGTAATCCCGTGGCATTACACCACTCTCCCGCAACTCACGCTTCAGCAACCTGCGCGTTTCCCACAATAAAAAACATTTGATCTCCTACAAATCGGACGGTCAGCACATCGATAACTGAGTGAACTTCTAGGTACTCACAACACGGAATTTGACATATGCCTGACGAACTCGCCATAGTTGCCAGTCAGTGATAGGTGCGTCCTTTTCGACATCAAAGTCGGGCAGTACTTGGTCGCACAATGGCCACCTTTCATCATACTCATCTAATATTTCATCGATGAGAAGGTCGGTGCTGCTGGCCCAAGGTTGATGTCTTCGGAACATCGGAATTTTGGAACGCAGGAACTCAGCCTGATGGGCGTCCATCTTTTGTGACAAGAGGTAAGCCTAGAGCGCGAGGAGAGAAAAAAACATACTGAGATGATCTTGAAATGTGGGAGCGGAGGCAGGAGATAGGTTGATGGTGTCCTCCCTCCATATTCATATAGTTGGATGAAGAGATCCGCTGTTCAAAAACAGAAGTTAAGAACGCCGTGATCAGTGAAGACAACTCACAAGTGCATCGCCAGAGCCCCTCCAGCTGTTCGGGATTAGTAACTGCTGCGTGGTTTGAAGTGCGGATCACCAGTCCATGAATGATATTTTTGTGCTGGTAGGACACAAGGACGTACCCTGATTCTCGTAGGAAGCCGAAACGTTTGGCAGTTTGTGGTGGTAGTGAGATTCACAGGCTTCCTACAATATAATCTCCCCTGTAACGGACAGAGTATGTGCACAGGGAGAGCTGTGAGTGACGGCAAAACTTGCTCACCGAATTCTAGAGCAGCTGGCTGTGTGGTGTCAACATTGTCTTCCTGGAAACAGCCGCATGCAAAGTGAGTGGGACAGAAGAGACAAGATATGGTAGGGGAGGAAGGAAGAAGGGTGCTCAGATGTTCACACGAGGAAGGAAGAAGGGTGCTTAGATGTTGACACGAGGAAGGAAGAAGGTGCTTAGGAAGTTGACACGTGGGAATCAAATCGCCAACGCCAACGCAGGATGGGAAGACGCCGGCGTCTATTGATCTCACTCTCCGTTATCGATCTATTCTTTTGTTATCGATGGCATGCTCACTTGATCTTTACCACTCACCAAGTCCAAGGTGTCCTTGTCGATGGATGCCGACCTCACTTTATCTTCACCACTCACCAAGTCCAAGGAGTCCTTGTCGATGGATGCCGACCTCGCAAGACTCGAGACTCAACTCAACCGCATCGCATCCAAGCATGACTTATCTGCGGAGGATGTGTTAGAGGATTGGCTAGAGAGGCGGAAAAGCTATGACTCAGAGAGTTGGAGGCTGCTGGATGGGTTGCCGTGCATCATGGGCGGTTTAACCGCACTTTGTGGTAAGTTATACCGTCAAGCGTTCTGTAGAATGTCTGATCGTGGATCCTACAGGAAACCTCAGTGGGCAGGGGTTAAACTTTCCCTGGAAGACCCTGCCCACCTTCCTAGGGAAAAACGGCTGTGTACTCTACAACTATCCAGAAGACGCCCTCATGCCTGGTGAACTTCGCGACACGAACCAGAAGAGCAAAGGTATCAACGACCTAACGCTTCGTGAGCGTGGCGTGCTCTCAGATGCCCTCAAAGATGGCTCACTGACCCTCAAACGCTTCCGCGCCAAAGATTTTCCCCGTACCCTATTGGCCTCTCGCAAACCTGTCATCTATGGCGAGGCTCCTGGACCTGAGTCACCCCACGCATTCGGACGTCGCATGTTCGTAAATGGTCGCATTGATCGGAAGGGCCCTAGTCGTCTCACACTGGACGAATCATCTCCCGCCCCTTCTCCCGCCCCTTCTCCCGCCCCTTCGCGTCCTCGTCCCGCCGCTTCGCGTCCTCGTCCTGGCCCGACTAGTCAGTCTCAAGGAGTCCCACCCCGCCACTTCACGTCCTCGCCCTGGCCCTTCTAGTCGTCTCACCGCCCTTTCTCGTCCTCGTCCTGGCCCTTCTCGTCATCTCAAGGAGACGACTACTGCCGGCCCTTCTCGCATATTCGTAGAGGTCCCTCCCGCCCCGACGCCTCCCCCGGCCCCCATTGTTAGCGGAGTTGACGCTAGAGAGCTCATTCCGGGTATAGCCTGCCTTACCCAGAATTCAACAGCGACGGATGCCACTGTAAGTGCTGTGGATGAACTTGATACACCAGAGTATTGAGTAGGCAAGTACACAACTTGAAGAAGTATCTTTCCCTCACATTCTGTACTCTGTACCATACATGTTGTCAATTTGTCGTTGTACCGTACTATGCATGTCCTTGTAGCATATACAATTCTAATACAATTTTAATTACAATCACTCAAATGGCAAGATTGGACAACTTTTGCGGTGCCATGGAAGGAAAAGTGATGTACTGGGTCTGGGTGCCTTGTTACGATCAGATTTTGCGACACCGATCCTCCTGTGAGGATCTGAGGATCATTTATGGCGCAGAAGGAGGGGAGGAAGCACCCTCCGGAGAGGTCCGTCAGCCAATGACATAGATTATAAATCTCGTATAAAACAAAAAACATGTCTGTGGGGGCTCATGCGTCCCAATGAAAGCCTACAAATAGGCCAGGAGGGAAGGCCTCGTCAGTCCGGTTCTGATCATATAGATATTTACGAGGTTTATCACGCGGAACGAGCTTACTGCATGTAACTGTGGTTTAGTGCTTGAGTTGTAAGTGTTTCTACTCACTCAGACGTGTGACTTTGACGCCAACTCACTAAATAATGTCTAAGTTTCTGTTGCGCGGGGGCTCATCCGTCCCAATGAAAGCCTACAAATAGGCCAGGAGGGAAGGCCTCGTCAGTCCGGTTCTGATCATATAGATATCTACGAGGTATTATCACGCGGAACGAGCTTATTGCATGTAACTGTGGTTTAGTGTTACTCACTCGATAATGTCTAAGCTTCTGTTGCGCTCAACTGTTTGATGACCATAAGTATGCATTGTATATTATGAAACAGGTATTCTAGCTACAAGTGCGTGTACATAGTGTCTGAATGCTATCATATCGTCTTCGTGAATGCCCGGTCTGTGCGCTCCTCGTAACACTGCTGCAATAGCTGCGAGAACCCATAGACCGCAGTCATAGCCATTCGTTTGCAGAGGCTGGACTACCAGTGGGCGAGCTACCCAACCCTTGACGTCAATAAGGCCTGCGCCATGACGTTGGTGGGCAATGGATGACAATCGGGTGATAAGATTCATTATGTCCTATAACGATCATGAGTTCAACATAGCTCAACTCGAAATGATACTCACCTTGACGTCAGTTTTCCATGGTTGTCTGTCAGCGAGACTGTCGAAGAGGTGCAACTCTTTCGTTGACATATAGACCACGCAAAATACCCAATGCCCAACAGGAGAGGGCCGATGAATTGGTATAAGCCAGATATCTTTCTCCCAATACGATGTCCACGACGTGTTTCGCCATAGTACTTCATCGGACGCATTGTATCGAATGCGAGGAAGATCGTGCGTGGAGAGAATGGCGCAAGGACGTACATGAGAGGTAGTTAATATCTCGGAGTAGAGCAATGCAGCGACGCCATTGATACATGTGTCGTTGAGTCGGGCTGTAGGCTGTGCGAGCATGGAGACATCCCTGGACTCAAATACTTGATGAGGGAAACCGTCTTGCGCTGGTCGTACGCGGGTTCGGGAGATGTCCTTCATACGTGTGATGGGGATCTCCTCGGGGCTAGGAATTTTGAAGTGATCATTTTGAAGGTTCTATGAGGTAGGATAAGTATGACGCTCTATACGAGATATTGGAAGGTACCTCTGGGAGTTGCCATGTTATGACATATTCAGGTTCTCCCATGGACTTATCTTCATCGTCGTCCTCGTCACCAATGGTACCGTCTTGTAAAATATCTGAGAGTGCCGCTTGTTCAGGGCCTTCTTCAAATGCATGTGGAACGGATTCCTCGACGGTGTCTTCTTCGGGGGAGGGATCTAGAAGTGTGAGGGAGGTCGGTATGAGCGAGTATGCAGCAGTGGTTGGTGATCCGTGGCTCCCAGAAAGAGAAATGGCGAGCTTTAGTGCTGCGTTGCCACTGCCATTGAAACGAGTGGAAGACGCCAATGGAGTAACCCATCTGGTCTGTAGCAGAAGGACATGATCGCGCCGTTGCTGAATTGTGAACATGAATGTTCGGTCTTGTTAAATTAGCACTGATCATCGAACGTGCGAAATGACTTACTTGTAGGCAAGCGCAGAGCGAGCTCAAGAGCCGCAAGTTCATCTCCAAACCATCGGCAAAGATTGTCAGCCTCGAGCCCAAGGCGGCGCTGTTCTTCCTGACACCGTTCCCATTTCAACAACGCTCGTATCCCATCTCTGACATCCGGATCTTCCATCCAACGAGGAACATCGCCTACTGACGGGGTGATCCAAACATCCTCCATCAATGTTTGGTCATTTCGAAGGTCCGCAAGCTTGGTAGGAAGAGGAGTAGGAAGTGGGATGCTCCAGGATGGATCGTAGAGGCTCTCCAGACGCTCACAATACGAGTTGAATTTGCGAATTGCAGTCATTAACGCTGGCTGGCGCTTTGCGATTGCCTTACGAGTTTGTTGATGAAGCTTCGTGCCTTGCGAGATAACAAGTCAGTTTTGATGATCCGAAATTGGAAGAAAATGCTTCACCGAGGGCCTGATTTGCACCACCGACGGCGCGATCAAGTTTATCCCACTCAAAAAACTTCCTATAGCTCTCTTCCGAATATTGATTTTGAGATCGCGGGCCATCAGGAGTGTCCGAACGAAATCTAAGTCCACATCTTGGAGCTCTGGAAACCTGTCATGAACATTGAGTGACGAATACAGTACTTCAACCTTGGTCATTAGACGTTCATGGCTGCGCTCAAGGCTTGCTATAGCATCCAATGTCTCTTCGCTGACCGAGCCCTTTTCGACCACAGAACGTGTGGCTTGCAAAGCCCTATCCGAGGCATCTAGATCTGCCTGTAGAGCAAGCACCACATCGAGTTCCTTTTGAGCCGGGCAGGAGCATCTGTAGTTCACAATGCGTGACGTAAGTTTCATCTTCGAACGAGGAAAGCTAAACTGACGTACGGGCGCGAATGGAGAGTTGAGACTTCTTTTGATCCGCCCACTGAGCCTGCAGATCCTCGGCGGTGATCCCACATTTCCTTAGAGCTTCCTTCGCTGCAGATCCTTGGTTGTTAACTCCACGTTTGAGGCAACGTTTGATCCAATCTCCGAGATCTACTTGCATCTCCATACCAATAGCAGCCGCCTGCCTGTCTATCAACCAGAGCCGCCTCTGCCGCTGCACGCACGTGTTATGAAGAAGCTTCATCAGAGTAGAGTGGGTACTTACTGAGGATGAACATTGAATTCCAATCAGCTTAACAAATCTCGACCACAACCTCTCAGTACCCTCGCCGTCTGATAGACCGAGGCCGGTACACATCCGAGGGTTGTACTCAAGCTGACAGGCCCACTCGTGGCCGTATGCGTGCATGGCGGTGGTTGCAAATCGAAGACGCGATGTCACCGAAGAAGGAAGAATATCATACTAGTATCACGTGAGTGGGAGAAGTTTTATCTTAAGGAAACTTACGTGTGATAATGACCGCGAGAGCACGCAACCGACATCATAGAGGGCAATGACATTGGCTTCCTGTGGGACTAAGGAGAATAAATGCTCAAGTAGCGCTACAGAATATTTTTGTTGCTCGCCAGGCGAGTCAATATTGGCAAAGAACAACGGAATGTCATGCCGGCAGATGATCGCCATAACTCCAGTATCGTCGAACGAATCCATTGCGGCCTTCTGTTTCTTCCCATCCGCAGCTTCATATGAGTGTTCACACTGATCTATCGCTTCATCTGGCACTGCCGAAGTGTGCTTCTTTGGGGCACGTTTGCGGAGTGATTGTATGCGGTGCCCGACTTCATCCACTTGAGCCTTGGGAAGGAAATAGGCAGGATCGTAGAAGCGCGGGCAGTCGCCAGCAGACCGTCGGTGGCGATGGTGGAAGTTGCCATCCGTGGCAACATGAATGTCGCCGCCCTCGCTGAGTGGTCTTCCAAAAAGCACGCCTGCGAAGCATGCAGGACAACGCTGCATGAGAATGGGGGAGCACCTGCCTTTGACGAGTGTTGTATTGGATGATGTGGGCGTGGATATACCACTGTCGTCTGGAAGTTGAGGTCTCCGAGCCTCGTACACTCGTTCTCGAGCGATTTGTACTGCCACTTCAGTTTGACGCTCGACTTCGACCTGCAAGATGTCGAACCATTGAACAGCTTGCCCAAGGCTACGTCGAAAAGGTTCTTGTATGATTTGGCCCTTTTGTAATGAGCAACCGTCTGAGAGGCTGATAAAAAAAAAGACTTACATCTCCACGTGTCATTTGAAACCCTCTGCGAGCATAGTGAGTCTTGAGAGCAGATGCGAGCGCATGAATGGCATCGCAGGAACGCTCGAATAAGGCTCGATAGAACCCAAGTAGGTCGATGGAAATGGCCATGCATGGTTGAGAAGGCGCGGTAGGAAAAAGGCCGTGATGCACGAGGACCTGCGCAAGCGTTGAACATTGGCACGCTAATACATCCACAAGAAGGAAACCTGCCAATCGTCAGTTGGAACTGCTTGAACAAATGAACAACTTACGATCAAAAAAAAGGCAAATTATTGAAACTCGTCGCTGTGCGCAATCTTGGTTTGCACAGGCAGATATCACCAGGCGTGCTTCTGGAAGAGGATGCCCGTGTGTTCTGGCTGAATACTTCAGAAAGGCATCCACCAGGGTAGGTACAAGTGCCTTCCAAGCACTGTTGAGGTTATAGGACATCCTGCCTGGCAGGAGGCGACGCCCAGGGTTCTCATGCTCCACATCTGTAGGGTGAGAAGCAGGCTGGTCAGGCTGGTCTGCAGTGACTACATAGTCGTCCGAGTTAGCGTCATAGATGTAATCTGTCGGGTCGTCGTAATTAGCATCGTCGATACTCATTGGCGCTTCGGATTGAGGAGGGGTGGAGACAGAACTGAGATTTTCGGCATGCAGAACTGGGAGTGGATTCATCAATGTGGCCATTTGGTCAAGGAGACGCTTGTGCTTGGCATCAACGCCAGGAATGTTAACGAAAGCTTGAGTTTTCTTCACGTCTCGAGATTTCTTGGGGCTTACAAAATGAAGCCCAAGCCCTGAGGATGTTGGCTGAGCGCCACGCGTAGTGCGGGCGGGGGGCATGGCTAGTCAATGGCTAGAACAAAGAAAAATTGAAAGGACTTAGTGCACGAACAGAGTACTGTCAGGCACGAATGACAGGCGCGTCGTGAAAGATATCCAGATGGTCTCAAGGACATATCAACGAGGTTTGGACGAGGTTTGCAATCATCACAGAGGTGTACAGTGTATCCTGGGAGGGCCAGGATGATTTTTCGAGGATCCCAGGAGGCGCTGCAGGAGGAAGCAAGGTATATTTGGTCGTACTAAAAATAGAACATCGCTGAGGCTAGGTCTACGAGATAGGGTTTCATCTAACATAATAATACCCTCTTACTGACCTTTAATACTACCGAGAAGTAATGCCTGAGGTGCACATGGCACGGATTGGCGAAGTTACGCTTGCACACCGATACTACATTATCCTTCCTCGACACATCAACTACTCGACTAGGCAAGATTTTGAGGCGTTTTGCGAGTGAGACGGAGAAGGAGTTTGACACCCGAGATCTTCCAAGCGAGGAAGCTGCTCGCGGACGCCGCAAAGCTTGGACAGCGGCCCAAGGTCTGGCCCGGAGTACTCAAGACTCAGCAAAACAACAGCTTCAGGGTCATTCAAAGCACAGGAAGTTCAATTTGCAAACATACAAGCTTCATGCGCTGGGCGACTACGTCAGCGCTATCAAGCAGTTTGGGACCACAGATAATTTTTCCACTCTTTTGGTATGAAAGTAGCCTGCTCCAGTCAGAAATTGACTACTAACGTTGGTTCTAGGGTGAACTCGAGCACAGGCGTGTAAAACGCTTTTACCCACAAGTTAGCAAGTCTCGATTTACGTCTGGTATTGCGAAACAACAGCGACGCGAAAGGATCCTCTTTAGGATGACTGAACGAATCCCTGGGGACAAGTCCAACAAGAGGAAGGTTACGGCGCTGCGCAGGAGACAGGTTATGACAGCCGACGCGACGGACGCGCCATTTTTACGCTTTGAAGTTTCAGAACAACTACCATATACTGATCCTCGAATGCGCTACCATATGTCCAGCGACTCACGCCACTATTTGTGCCTTTCTCAATGGTTGAGGAAATATGCAGGTGATCCTGCTTTTGTAGTGAGTACCGCTGCTAACTTCAATTTGATTTTCACAAAGCTACGACGCTAATTCTGTATATACAGGGTTTTCTTCCCTGATTACAAGATCATATCCTATCGCGATTACTAGGGCGCGATTATGACGGCGATGAATCCCCCTTCTCCTCTGCCGAACGCAGCAGATTAACATTTATAAACGATCGTATCTACCGACACAAGGTGATTCGCATCAATTTTACTACATATGATCTACGACGAGAGCAAGATTCGCTCAACCCTCGAACTCACGCGGATGTTATGGTCTTGTCCCACGAGGATGATGAATCTAACAGTCATCCTTACTGGTATGCCAGAATCATCGGTGCATTTCATGCACTTGTCTATTATCGCGATCCTGGCGGCAACCCATCATCATATGATCCAGTGCAAGTTGACTTTGCATGGGTACGTTGGTTTGGCCGTGATCTCGGTCACCGCGCAGGCTGGAAAGCGAAACGGCTACATAGACTCGGTTTCATACCTAGTGAAGATCCCGGAGCGTTTGGATTCATTGATCCGAAAAATATAATCCGTGGAGTTCATCTAATCCCAGCTTTTGCGTTTGGCCATACCTCGGAATATCTGTCGCCGTCAATCATCCGCCACCCTAGTGGCAACGACGAAGACTGGACTTATTTCTACCTCAATATGTGAGCATTAGTATGTGTCATTTTCGTCGCTGACGTTTATAGCAGGTTTGTCGATCGAGATATGCTCATCAGGTTACGTGGGGGCGGCGTCGGTCATAGAACCACTCGCAAAGCCACAGACGGCTTTCTGAGTGATCGGGATCCATTAGACATATGTCACGCCGGCACTACAGTATTTTCTAATGAGAACGAAGGTGCCGAGCATGACAAATGCGATTCCGTGGACTGTGTGGGAGAATCCGCAGCCCAAGGCGAAGCCATCGAGCTGCAAGTGGATGAAAATGACCAATCCGACTCAGATGATGATGACTATGGCTACTCCAGCATTCAACAAGAGATTGAAGGGGGGGACAACGACAGTGATGATGGAGAGGAGGAGGATGATGCTATTGAAGTTGATGAGGGCGATGAGATTGATGATGAACTGGGCGCAGAGGACGGCGAAGATAGTGATGGAGAACTAGAAGGATTTAGCGGATTCTGATAACAGATTGCAGTGCATTGGTGTAGACACGCTACTACACAAAATACTAGGCTGGCTTACATGTTGAATCAGAAGGGCCACATTCGATACATCTCTGCTACTACTTGCACACACGATGCGCGTACGTTACAATTTTCATGTACTTCGTATACCAGCTTGCATTCAACATATTTTATGTACGAGCTTTACATTCAACACCGATCGTGCACATGTTTACATTTGACAGATATCTGCCAGCGCTTGCACGCATGCAACAATTTCTTGCATGAAGTCATAAGACTTGTAGTAGCTGTACAATGTTTGCGCATTTCGTATACCAGTTTTGCACTCACTACATCCCAGGTACGAGCCTTACATTTGACACAATTCATGCACGAACTTTACATTCCATGAGTTTCTGCTAATTTTTGCATACACGGTGCAAGCCCTTACATGCCATCTGCACTCTGTTCGGGGTTTGTAAGCCATACAAGGCAGCAACCGGCCTTACACGCCGGTGACACTTTTGTTGATGTATGTACTCAGATCTCGTATTCAACTGCAGGCTGATGTTGTATTTCTACTACTAATACTCTAGTGATTTTCTCAGTCAGCCTTTCTTTTCTCCAAGGTGAATTCACCTGCTACATCGTTCTCACATATCTATAACCCTTTGCTCCTTACAGACTCCATCTAATGGAAGCAACACACGAGCAGCCGTCAGTGCACCTTCATCTCAACCCTATTCATCCATCTTTCAGCAGCTACCCGGAGATGCCCCCACCACATAGAAACGAGCAGCGATTGCGACAAAGGTCGCAGCTATGAAAGACGGCAGGCCAGGTCCCGCAAAGACTACCCAACCAATCAAGACACAGCTCCTCACCAGCTCCAGACACGCAGCTCAGAACACTGAAAAACTCGCTCACAAAGTCGCGGAATCCAAGCACTGTGTGGCAGGGGCACAGACGAAGCTTGCCATCCGGGACGACCCATACACGGTCAGTCTGCTCACCCTCCAATGCTATGGCTTCTGACTCACACGTCTAGTTGGTGGCTCGAACGCGTAAGAAGAACAACCCCGTCGAACCAGCCCAACAAGGCGCTGGCTTAAGATGACCGCCCACCCTTCTTCTCCTTCACACCGCTCCTGCTGCACTGCAGTTGAAGGAGAACCATGCAGTCCAAGTTCGCTTCAATCAAGGTGCGCACTACTCCCTTACGCATGTCATTGAAACTGACGATGTTCTAAGGTAAACATTTGAACATCCCAACCCCTTCACACGCGCCAACCCTAGTCCCCATCGTCGAAGTTAAAACCAGACCTTACGCTTCCAGCTTGACTGCAGCCAAAGACGGTGGTTTCGAAGGTGCACCAAACGAGCGCCACAATCGCACTTTCTGTTTCAATCTTCAAGTCAAGTATCAACAGCTGGCCAAACACACGGGACGGTCAGGAAGCACAACTCAAGGCTTTCAAGCAATCCTGGCGGTCTTCCGAGCGTCACCGCCGTCACGTACCCTGACTCACTCTTTTTTTCGGGATGCTCTCACATCTCAGCGGTTGCGCATGGGGATTTGGGTGCCCGCACGAGGGCAGGGAATGAAAGCTTTCAAATTTATTTTGGACACGCGACGCGGCTAGCGGAGTCTAGAGAACAGGAATACAAACCACGGGCACTTGTATAGTCGATTTCTTTCATTATCTCTCTTTCCTTAGGCCGTTGTCTACGACTGATGGTATGTTTCGTTCGTTCTGTCATATGTTACCTAGACGCTAACACAGCTACCATAGATCGAATGTTGTCTAGTCCTTATACAAATCGCTTTGAAGCACCAAATAAATACCACAATGAAACTAATAAAATCTGCATGCTCCCCGCATCGTACCGTGGTTGATCATTTTGATCATGTCCCATGCTAAACATCTCCGCCAATCAAATCATCTCCACCAGTCTGGAAAGCAATGGATGTCATCCTTGTTCCTTCGTCGGACCTGGCCACGAGCTTAGCGTGATATTCACGAACACTGAGAATCAAACGTGGTCCCAGTACAAACATCTGCAACCCCTGGGTAATCTTGAGAGTACCGCTATAGATATCAGCTACAACCGTAGAGAACTGTGGAGATGATGAATGGTCTGATGAAAATATCAGTCACAGATCGGCGCACCAGGATGCTTGGAGACATGTTGCCGAGGCTCAAGCAAGTCGCAGCAGCAAAGCTAACATATGCCACGGAACTTCAGCGAAACCAGATAATATCATACAAATAATCGAACTCACGCTACAAAGTAAAATGCGTGACCTTTCGTTAACACGGTGAAACAATCCCCGATGGCTGATCCTGCCGACGATTGTCGCAGTTCACGGAAGTGTTTTATAACAATCCAGACTGCAAGAAACAAGGCGAGGATCTCCCATACAGCGGTGGTGATCAAACTCTCCAAACTCATATTTACCCCGTCTATGGAAATCATGAAAATGCACACAGGGTTGCCAGAAAGTATGATTTCCTCTGGTATTCGTCCACGAGTCTCTCCTGCTCGAGGCTTTTATCAAAAGCTTACCCCCTGAAACACCGATGTTTGCCACTATCATCATAACTCCGGAGGCGATCGTGCAAGCCAACAAGACTACAACAAGAAAGATGAGCATCTTTTTGGATCGCCCATACATGGCATGTATCCGAATCATCATGATGACTTGCATGCCAGTATTTCAGTCAAATCAGTATCAACAAGGTACCACAGGTGAGCTCACCGCCCAGCATGGCATTGTCGATGACAGGTATCCATGCCTTAATGAAGTAGGAAATAGTGCCTGAAAGAGCCAGTTATACATCAGTGGACTCGAATACTTCAAACCGAACTCACAGCCGTTGCAGTCGCTATGTTGAACCATCAAGCTATCCGAGAACTTGAATGCCACTCACCCCTATGTAGGAGTGCAGTTAGTAATTGAATGAGGATGTCAGGCATCAATGCCGGATACCCACTACGTCTGTCATTGAGATTGGAAGATCATCTGCATCATGGTAGCCAGTCAGAAGAAATGAACACGTTGTATTTGAGGATACATATCTAGTATGCAGAAGCTGATTATGAGATATGGTTTATTAGCACAGTGCAGTGTCGACTTGTTAGCCTTGAAAACCTACACAGAATATAGTATTCCAATGTAGCGCACCTAGCATATGTTGAAGTCAGCACAACATGTCAACTGTGCTCATAACATGACGTACACAGATATAAAGAACAGTCATAAAGGACCAGCAATGCCTCTGCCCCCGAGTCAACAATTTTTTCCTGTGTATTCTGATATAGGACTTTGCTCACCCAGATCATTTCGATCTGTGAAATATTCCTAGTGAGATGGCTGCGTAGGTCATGACATTGACTTACCTCTTGTCCGAATGTTAATGCTTGCATACCGTATAGATATCAAGACTCCCTCGGAAAGTATTATCTCGCTCACCCCAATCGTATACCACCACAATGGAGGTTGCAACTGCAAAACTACAGTGAGATGCCACCATCATAATCTCACTTGCTCTCTACAAACCTGCAAAATAACTGCCATTCTGAATGCTATTGATGAACGGCCACCAAGTAGGATCGTTTGAGATGTAGGTCATATTTGGATGGAGCAAATGGATGTCGTGCAGACATACTACCATCCAGCGCTTTTATAGTGATCAACCTACTAGATATCCGTTCGAAGCTTGATTGATCACAGCAAGTACTGTCACATGTAAAAAGGGTATACCCTATAGTGTGAGAAGCCCTCGTTCGAAGCAATGTATATTTTGGGATCTGAAACACGCAGAATATTTGAACACCGAGAGAATCTGTTCGTGATGGAATTTGTTCTCGAAGGGCTCTGCAATCAATTCCACCAGTGATCACAACCACAGGATCTCGGTAATCCAAAGCTATGGATTGGCAGAGAATAAACCATCATGATGAGTTTGCCAAAGGTGTTCCCACTGCTAGCTCTAGATCATTTGATATTGCGTAACGAACAAACGGAACGTTAACATATAACGACGCTGCTCAGCCTTGATGATGAACGTACGGTGACTTACCAGAAAGGTCGTTATTGGTAAGGCAATTCTCCATGATTGTGTCAAGGAATGCACCTTTGAAAGCCACATGCCTCCTCCAAGCCCAAATGCTCCAGTTGGTAGCAGCGTATCGAGACCGAGCGAATCGAATATTGAATAGGACTCAGTGTCCAATGCACATTGACACAAGGCCAAGGGCAACTTGTGAAGCTGTGCCATGTCCAGCCAAAATAGTGACTCCAAAGTTGAATCGTACCTTCTCGGTACTTTCTAATCATACTTCTGTGTAAGACACCGATCAAAGGTGGGGGCTGGCCGCTGCATGCAATGGTATAAAGTCAGAACAGAAAGAAATAGTGTGCGAAACACAAGTTGAACATCGTGATGCCGTAACGCGCACTCGGCAGCCAAGTGGCAACCTCTAGCTAGCAGCGTAGGGGCAGAAGTATTTTGGGGCGAGTTCTGCCAAAAATAAATGCAGAACGGCAATTGGCAGTTTGGCAAAAATCGGGAGGATCGTTTTCAAAGAGGGTGTTCGTGTGTGTTCTACCCTCCAATGTTTACTACATAACAGCGGTTGCTTTTTGTAACGGTTGCTCATTCTGTTCCGAATATGCTTAATAATTATTCTGAAACATTCCAAATTTGACCTTTCGAACTCCTATCATGTGGATCATATTCCGTCGTCATATCACTTATCCGTTCCCCAGCTATGATCGATGATCTATGATATCGTCTTCTACTCCTTCCTATCATCCGGATAGTATTCCTGTTGTCACAAGTCCCAAAGCACTTACATAGCATATATACGAGTACTATACTCAGGATACCGGCAATGTTTTCTGAGGACTCTCTTCTAGAATCTATGTCCTTGTTATCGAGCTTCGCACGCTAAATATCAATGTTACACTTTTCAACTTCATTCATGTACACCATGGCAAAGATAATGATTCTGACTACCACATCGAGTGTACATCTTCTGGTGTTGAAAGTGCATCATGCACTCTCTGAGCCTCGATTCAGTACAGCCCTCTGCACAGTGTTCCACTGGCACAACCTACTCTGTCCCATTACCACCACTATCCACATCATCACCAATGGATGCCTTCCGGCTTCAAAAGAAATATCCTGAAGTACTTATCCAAAGATGAAATGTAAATCGCTTCAAGTACGTGAGATCTTCTTTTGAATTCACTGGAGTAATAAATTTCATCCACAGTGCTCACCAACACGCCAGGTTGAATAGGCGAGACCACTGTTCTTTAAGCTTCAAGTGCTTCAGAACAGCTGACAATCTTATGACAACGCTCGAAAGACGCTTAAACATGTCTCTGTCGATGCTGCATTGCCAGTGGCAAAGCCAAGCTCGAAAACTGGGTCCCAGGTCCGTACATCATCCATGATGTCATCTCGGACATAACTCATCAGCTCTCCTTCACCAGCCCATCGCCGAACTGCGTACATAAACTAAGGCTTCTATCCTTCCCACCTTTCAAGGCTCGAGCGCTCAAATGCCAGCGTCAGTCATACGATCAACGAAGGTGGGCGGACGGAATTCACGAATCACATCCAGACGGTGAGTTCTTCCCATGACTCTCTTCTTTGTCTTATTCACTCGTTGCAGGCGATTCAAAACAACCCCGACATTGGGAATCTATTCCCAATCCCCACACCAACCATACAACTCTTTAACGAATGCAAAGACGGTCTCATTCTCTGTAAACTGATCAACGTCTCTGTCCTCGACACCATCGATATACGTGTACTGAAAAAACCAAGCACACGAAACCCTTGAACGCTGTCCAGATGACGGAGAACAACAACATTGTGATCACATCTGCCAAGGGTATCGAGTGCTCAGTTGAGGTTGATTCTTCTGGTGTCGCAGAAGAGAGGGAGCATTTGATCCTTGGACTTATCTGACCGATCATCTGGTCAGGCTTTCTCGCACATGTTGAATTAAGATTCACGCTGAGCTGTACCGGCTGTATAAGGACGGCGAAACTATCGACGACCTCCTATAGTTGACGCCAGATCAAATTCTACCCCGCTAGTTCAACAACTTGAAAGCCGCAAGGTGGAACCGAAGGTACGTTCATCATCCATGCTTCATGATTACCTTCTCGTTCATGATCTATTAGAGTCAACAACTTTGGTCGTGACATCCCAGACGGCGAGAACTACACCATCCTCTTGAACCAGCTCAAACCTGACCAATGCTCCTTCGCACCTCTCCACACCAAAGACGTCAGGCAACCCATACAACAAGTCCTCCAAAACGTTGAAGCCATAGGCTGTCGCAAGTAACTCACGCCATTATCCCTCGTCTCCGGCAAACTCCCGTCTCAACCTTGCCTCTGTCGCAAAGCCCTCAACACCTGGCCTGGCCTCAAGCCTCTCGACGAACAAGAAGCCAAGGATTGTGGTGCTCTGGAAGACTTTGAAGGAGTGTGTGTGTGTGAGGCGCGTGCATTTACGCTATGGCTCAACTCGCTCGACGTCGCGCACTTGTCACAATTATTGAGACCCCCTTGGAGGGGTTAGATTATCCTTGTTGGAATTACTAACAACTCACAGCATCGGCTTGGCATGGGCAGTACTGCCAGTGCTAGTGATGGTTGGCCGTGATACCACACCAGACCACACCTAAGATGCTATTTTGACCCTGACACTGTAGTTCGTTTTCTTCTCCGACGTCGTCTCATAGGTCGAGGATTAGAACTCTACGACTGTACATCAGAAGTTCAGGTACGGACATTCAAGTTCTTGATCATCAAAAGATCAAGAAAGAGCTCATACCATAGTTCACTGGTTAATCATCAAGGCTGAGCAGCGTCGTTGTATGTCGAACCTTCGTCTATATGAAATGCAACATCAAATTGATCTTCTAGAGAGCTAACATTGGGAACACTTTTGGCAGATTCGGAGCGAGGGCCGCACTGGATTCAGGGCTACGGGGGCCCATCCTATATCTGGGGCTACTAGCGCGAATCAAATTGCTTGGTACGTCACCACGTTATGCCCGCATGATTTATGGGGTTACGCCAAAGTCGAGTTTACTTGCTGTGATCAATCAAAATTCTGATTCAAGAAATGGATATCCAGCCTGATTACTATAAAAGCGCTGAATGTTGGTATGTCTGCACGAGCTCCATACGCCTTATCCCGATATGACCTACATCTCAGACGATCCCGATTTCTGGCCGTTCGTCAGTGGTAATCGTCTTCTCAGTTATTTTATAGGTTCGCAGAGAGCAAATCGGAAGATGTTCGTGACATCTTACTATCTTTGACTATCGCTTCACAGTTGTATCCTCTGCTACCGTGGTATACGATTGGGGTGAGCGAGGCAATACTTTCCAAGGGGATCATTTATATTTATCTATATGATATCCAAGCATTAACATTCGGACAAGAGGTAAGTTGATGTCATGACCGGCGCAGCCATCTCGCTAATAATGCTTTCACAGTTTGAATTGATCTGGGTGAGCAAATGTCCTATGTCCGAAGCAAACAGGATGATGCAGTTGACTCGTGGCAGAGGCAACGCTGGTCTCTCATGACCGTTCTTTATATCTGTGTACGTTATGTTATAAGTACAGTTGACATGTTGTGCTGACTTCAACATATGGTAGGTGCGCTACGCTGGAATACTATGTTCTGTGTAAGTGTGCAAGGCTAGCAAGTTGACACTCCACTGCCCTAATAAGCCATATCTCGCAATTAGCCTCATCATACTATGTTTGTATCCCCAAATACACTGTTCAGTTCTTCTGACTGGCGGCATGCAGGGTATCTCCCAGTCCCGATGACAGATGTAGTGGGTATTCTGCACCGATGCCTGTCATTCCAATTCAACTACTAACTGCACTCCTCCATAGGGGTGAGTGCTCAACCAGCTCGTTTATCAACATATTGACTGCAACAGCTGTAAGTTCATTTGAAGTATTGAACCTATCAATGAGCATCTGTCAATGGGTTTTTCAGGCAATATCGTTTACTTCGCATGGATATGGATGCCTGTCATCATCAATGCCATGCTGGGTGGTGAGCTCACCCGTGATACCTTACCGCTCCTAACTTGACTGAATATCATGCAAGTCATCATGGTGACTCGGATACACGCTATGTATCAGGGATCCAAAAAGTTGCTCATCTTTCTTGTTGTAATCTTGTCGGCTTCCACGATTACCACTGGAGTTATGACAGCAATTGCAGACGTGGGTGCTTCAGCAGGTAAGTTTTAATTATTGATGAAAGTGTTGAGCAAACGAAATTCATGGATATATACCAGAGGAGGCCGTCCTTTCTGGCTATCATACCTGTGTTATTAACATTGACACAGACATGCAAGATCTAGGTTATGAGAGTTTGATATCAACTGCTGTATGGGAGATCCTCGCATTTTTTCTTGCGGTCTGGATTGTTATAAAGCACTTCCGTGAACTGCGACGATCGCTGACAGCATCGACCATTGGTGACTGTTTCACTGTGTTAATAAAAAGCCATGCGTTTTACTTTGTAGCGTGAGCTCAGTGATTTGGATGTTGTTACCTTGTTTCACTGAAATTCCGCATGTGCTAGCTTTGCTACTGTGGCTTGCTTGAGCCTTGGCTCACTGTCTCCTAATATCCCGGTGCGCTGACCTATGACCTCCTATGACTGACTCATTTGCATCTGACCACTCATCATGTCCACAGTACTCATCTTCCGTGGGACCAATTTTTTATAACGCTATTTTCACAATTGCCCAGGGGCTGCAGATGTTTGTGCTGGGACCGCGTCTGATCCTCAGCATTCGCGAATATCACGCTGAGCTGGTGACCGGGTCTGACGAGGGAACACGCATGACGTCCATTGCTTTCCAGGCTGGTCGAGATGCATTGACGGGCGAAGATGTATTATAGCACCGGGTACCATCCAAGTGATCGATCGATCAACCTCGGGTACTGGGCAGGGAGCGTATATATTTGACTTTGAGTTTTGTTGTGGTATTTACAAGTGATTTGGAGGATAGGAACTTCATCGCAGTATTTATTCAGTGTTCCGAAGTGATTGGAGGATCGTGATAGTCTAAATTACGTCTGGCATCCGTTTCGGCTCTTGTATTCAACTGGCTCATGTTGTATTTCTGCTACTAGTGATTTTCTGAGTCAACCTTTCTTTTCTTCAGGGCGAATTCACCTGCTACATTGTGCTCACATATCTCTATCAGTATAACCCCTTGCTCCTTACACACTCCCTCTAATGGAAGCAACACACAAGCAGCCGTCAGTGCACCTTCATCTCAACCCTATTCAATTATCCATCCATCTTTCGGCAGCTACCCGGAGATTCTCTCATCACACAGAGACGAGCAGAGATTGCGACAAAGGTCACAGCTATAAAAGACGACATACCAGGTCTTGCAAAGATTACCCCACCAGTCAAGACACACAGCCCCTCCAGACACGCCGCTTCAGAACACTGAAGACCTCGCTCGCAAAGTCGCAGAAGCCAAGCGCCGTGTGGCAGAGGCACAGATGAAGCTTGCCGTCAAGGACGACCCATACGTGGTCAGTCTCCTCACTCTCCAATGCTGCTGTCTTCTGACTCACACGTCTAGTCGGTAGCTCAAACGGGCAAGAAGAACCACCCCGTCAAACTAGCCCAACAAGGTGCTAGCTCGAAGATGTTTGCCCACCCTTCTCCTTGACACCGTTCTTGCTGCACTGCAGTTGAAGGAGAACCATGCAGCCCCAAGTTCGCTTCAATCAGGGTGCGCACTACTCCCTTACGCATGTCATTGAAACTGAGGATGTTCCAAGGTAAATATTTGAAACGCCCGAACACATCCCCCAAGGCCATCCCCAGTCTCCATCTTCGAAGTCAAACCCAATCCTTGTGCTTCCAGCTCGACCGCAGCCAAAGACGGTGCTCTTGAAGGCGCACCAAACGAGCGTCATGGTCACACGTTCCATTTCAATCCCCAAGTCAAGTATCAACAGCTGGCCGAACACATGCGACGGCCAGGAAGCACAACTCAAGGCCCTCAAGCAACGTATCGCCGAGAGTCCGCTCAAAGCTGGACTTGATTCCGAGTTCGGGACTCTGGAGAAGAACATCAAGGTCCGGTCGTAATCAACTCTTGATTTTGTCGCTGATCATGGCTTCCAGCAGGAATATTCCCCAACAGTGGAATGGTGGGACGCGGTTCTAGACCTACCATGACCTTTACCTCGGATTCTCGCACCTCAACATCCGAACCCAGGATTGGCCAATCACGCTGTACGTTCGTCCAGTACCCTAATCACATCCCAGCTCCCATGGAGGAAAACAAACTTGAAATCGTTCATGTTGACCAAAAAGGTGCGCATATATTTGTGTGTGCTTGGATGAAACTGATATGGTACTACAGGAGCCATAGAAGATACGGAAGCAGCGCTGTCAAGCTGGATGTCAAGATGAACTCGATTGCATCCGCGTGGGTCTCAGCCCGCCTGACCCACCAAAGGCATGTCTCCTCGCTCTAATTTTTTGACCTTGCTTACGTTTCATGTCCTACAGTCCGTCTATCCAGCCTAATGAGAGTCTTGACATCAGATGCAGTCCAGGACCCCACTCGCTCGAAGCGTGCATACGCAGAGAAGTCACGATGTCAAAACACACGCACGAAAAGAATAATGCGGAATGTAAAAACAACAACGTAGAGAGAAGATCGAGAATCAGAAATCTGAGCAGGAGAAGAAGGGCATTATTGGGGCCATTTTCAAGTGCGTACTCCTCGTTCGTCAGCTTGTTGTATTCAGCTGACCCTACTCCAGTTCACTTTTTACGCTTACTTTCGCAACAGGGTAAAAAACGCTTACAAACCCATTCCGCCGCTTCAAAAACGCAGAACCGCTCAACTTGGCGGGTGTTTGTGTCTTCAACCCTGCTTTTAGCATGGTATACGTTGGAGGTGCTTCCAACATCCAGAACTATAAGCGGCCATTAGACCGAGGCTGCGCGTCCGCGCTACGGAGAGGATGTAGTCATCGACAACGCGAGCGAAGATGGTACCGGACCCAACGGTGCTGCTGCTGATAGCGTTGGTGGTAGCGGTAGCGATAGAGGTGCTGGCAAATCCACAGAACCCGAAGACATGGTCTGCCTCGAAACCAACGTGTGTTAAGTTGCGGTGGGTTTGTTAGTTGGGTTGGATTGGAAGGGCATGATTTCTCGATCGAGGATGCCTGTGGGTGATTTTTCCATGTCCCTCCTCGTATATCCTTACTTACTTCCTTACCGGCGACTTTGTTGACGTTGCTGCAATATTGATCAGACGTCATTGTGGTCTGTTGCATTTAAAAAGCACAGATAAGCAGATCATCGAAATCCTTTCAGCCATATTCAATTGGTAATTGAGTTCCTGCTTCTTGCTTCTTGGTACTGTATAAGTGATCCTCCTTCAACACTCAGCCACCATTACATAACGCGCCGTTGACTATTTGCACCCTCAAGCTCAAGGCCTCATCCATGATATTCACTCAGATCCTGAACGCATCATAAGCAAGGCGCACTCTACAGCCATTCCCTCGTTGATTCCTTCCAATGGTCCGCATCCCAATCTTCTTGGCTGTGGCGTCTTTTTGTATATAAGGCCGTGTCGCATCAAAGAATATGGGGATGCGCATATCAGCGGGAACTGTGTGCTAAAGAGCTAGTTCGTGATTCTACTGTGATTTCCAAGCCATATACTTACAGTCACTAGGTTCCATCATCAAGACAGCATCTACCGTGCTTGCCAGCCAGTATCGAAGTACACTTGAAGATTGACAGTTCAGGATCGCAACGCAGTGAGTAGTGCTAATATCGCGCCTCATTCAAGTCTAATTTCCCTGTTGACAACACAGCCAGCAGCACTGATATCATCGCCTCATTCAAGTCTAATTCCCTGTGTTTGACGTGTCAGATACTGGTAGTTGCACTTGTAAGGGAATCCGCCAATTGTGCTTCAGTGCAATGAAGGAGACCTATAGCTTTGATCGCTAATGTGAATTGCATCGTGACGGCGAGGAATAGACCCTCGTGACTCCAGACTCCAGACGGTGTCTGAACTCCGGATCGTCGTGGATAGATGCAGTGATGGTGAGGAACATCGAATTCTTCTTGAACATCTGTGTCATTAACGTATTTATCCCTGCATTTTCATAGATATATATCATGCTGTGTAGTGCGGATCTAGATTGTTAGATAATTGCAAGAGGCATTACAGAATTTACCTGCCAAGGGCAAACTTTTGCATTTGCTATGTCAACGATGTTATTGTCTGCCTAAAGTGCGCTGCGGACTGCGCTCGGCATTTGGTATGTAGTGTGTATCTGTCAATCTCATTCTACTGACTAACTCGGGCGGCGTGAAGCACGAATTTGTATGTAGGAAACAAGGTTCAATTTGGAAGGGAATCTAGATGCGAACCAGTATGACCTTAGACTCGAAAGGAAATGTGCTATCCACATTGCGGGTGACTCTGAATGCTCTTGGCATGTATGTACCATGCGTTGTTTGTTACGAGCCAAGCCAGGCCAAGCCCTGTCTTTGGTTGGTGAACTTGAATGCTCGTTTGTGAGGTACGTTTCTCGCGTCATGTGTACTATCATGCAAGGGTAATAGTCCGACGTACGCCTATCCTCATGTTCAGGAATAACTGGAGGAAAACGGCGTATGTCATATCACCTTGCAAAACCGGGCTGTGCTAAATGACGTTAACACTTACTGCGATCAAACAATTAAGATCCCAATTTCGGCGATAAATGCGCTGCTGGGATGGCGGTATATATATTATCTGCACAAACGCCACTGTCGTCGTAGGCATACAAGGTTCGCCAATCCCAACATGACCTACGTCTCAGATGATCCTCCTTGGTGGCCGATAGTCGATGCTTTTCATCTTATCAGTTATTTTGTAGGTTCGTGGAGAGCAAGCTGGATTATCCTGGTGATATCCCACTCATCTTTGACTGGCCCCGCAGTTGCATCCTCTACCGTGGTGGTGTATGATTGTGGTGAGCGAGAGGTGGGTTACCGTGACAATCATTGATAGCTATATGTCATTCCAGCCTTGACATTCGGACAAGAGGTGAGTTGATACCATTACTGGCGCAGCCATCTCACCAAGAATGGTGGTTTTAGATCGAACTGATCTGGGTGAGCAGAATTCCATGTTCAGACGCATAACAAGATCATCCTGTTAATTCTGGGCAGAGCCAACGCTGGTCCATCATGACTATCATGTATCTCAGCGTGCGTAGCCTAATTTCATTAGGCAGCTAGCAAAATTGTGCTGACTTCGAAATATGCTAGGTGCGCTACCTTGGAATACTATATTCAGTGTATGTTTACAAGGCTTAATTAACAAGTTGATGCCGCATTGTGCTAATAAGCCCTCTTTCACAACCAGCGTCAACATATTGTGTATGTATCCTGATACACTCCGTTTGTCCCTTCTAACTGGCATGCAGGGAATCTTCCACTCCCAACGACAGACATAGTGTGTATTCTGCACTGATGCCTGTTATTCATGTTCAACCGATTGCACTTCTTTGTAGGGGTGAGTGATGTTACCAGCCAACTGATTTGTTCTTCATAAAGACTGCAACAGCTGTGAGTGTGTTTGTAGCACTGAGACCACCGCTCCGCATTAGTAACTGGGTTTTATTAGGTACTATCCTTTACTTCATACAGACGTGGATGCCTGTCGTCGTAAATGCCATGCTGGGTGGTGAGCTGCTCAGATGTGGTGCCTTACCATATGGACTTTGCTGAAATATCTCGCAAGTCGTCATGATGAATCGGATACATGCGATGTATCAGCAATCCAAAATGATGCTCATCTTTCTTGTCGTAGTCTTCCTGGCTTCCACGATTGCCACTGGAGTTATGATGGCCGTAGTAACCAGTCCTGTTTCTGGGGGTAAGTTTTAAATGGATTACAAGTATCAAGCGCATAACTCATGGATGAAAACTAGTGGAGTTAGTCCTTTCTGGAACCCATATATGTATGTTTGTCGGCAACCTACCTCTGATCCTCGAGACATGGATACCCACCATTGTATGGGAAATCCTCGTCTTATTTCTCGCAGTCTGGATTATCATAAAGCACTTTCGTGAACTGCAACAATCACCGACAGGATCGACCATAAAGGACTGTTTCACAATCTTAATCAAAGGTCATGTGCTGTACTTTGTAGCGTGAGCTCCATAATTTGGATATTATTTTTTGTCCCACTGAAGTTCTGCATATGCTAGCTTTGCTGCTATATCTGGCTTCGACCTCGGCTTACTGTCTTCAAAGATGGTATGCTGATCTGTGATTGATCTGCATTCAACAACTCATCATTTTTGATACAGTACTCATCTCCCGTTGGAATTGGTATTTATCAAGGCGTTGGGCAAATTGCCCAGGTCCTACAAATGTTTGTGCTAGGACCACGTCTCATCCTCAGCATTCGAGAATATCACGTTAAGCTTGTGGCCAGCTCTGACGAGGGAACCCACATAACTACGATGGTTTTCCAGGAATGCGGATGCGTATCAATCCATGATGTGTAGCATTTGAAGCAATTCATGGGATCAACCCCGGACACTGTGTAGGGGGCACGTAAATTTTGATTGGAGTTTTGCTGTGGTGTTTATTTGGTATTCTGCTGCTTGTTAATGCTTATACGACCTGACGTGCTGGTGCTGATCGCGCTGCGAACGACTTAACTCAAGTGAATTCAACACCTGACGTACCGGACGTGATACACAAACTCGACAATTTCATCTTTCGAAACTTCCGGACATTTCTTTTGTCAGAAAACTTCGGAATAATGGAATGTGGTGCTGGGCTCTGGCAAGTCCACTTGGAGGTCATTACTTCACTGCTAGCGACTGAAGGCTGCACATTACCATCACCGTCTTCTTGCCAAGTTGCGGGCTACAATGTCTTACATAAGCAAATCACCCGCCCTTTTATGCCCTTACTTACCCTTGTACGCAGCTCGGATCAATGGCTTAAGATAGCCATCATTGAAAGGTGCCGGATGCGACATTGGACCATTTGACTGTGTATGACACAGCTTAATTCCCCCCGGCCTCATGTAGTGAGTAGCGAGTGCTATCTGATTCGCTTGCCCTCAATAAAGCGTGCGCTACCGCCAACCAGGGCATTCGGAGGCATATGGCTGCATGTGATCTACCTATTCTTCACTCTGGTATTTACAAAACTATTCGTTTCTCAATTCAAGACTCGGGACATTCTCGAGCGAAAGTGATACATGGCGCGCACGATGTTGTTTTGACGCACTTAGTTTGGTACGTCACAACGTTATCATTGGATGACACAAGAGAAATACTTATTGGCATCAAAAATTAAGAGGCAGTACTGATGGTTAGCCGTGATACTACCTCTTCAATCTCTACTTTCCAGCACAGCCGCCACTGCCGTTGTTAATTTCCGTCTCCAATCAGGCTTTACACTGCCTTGTGTACATCATTTGACATGTTCAAGGCTCAAGCGTATGTAAGTTCCACACTTTATGATGTTAGTACACAATTCAGGGTTCTATGTCAGGTCGGCGCTTCAGCAGCTTGGCTCATCAGGATATCACTACCATATAATCGACAGTATGATCGACAGCGCAAGAGATGGTCAATATGCCTAGATGGTCACATTGAAGTCGATTGTTCTCTGCCTCTTGCTGTCAGAATTCACTCTAATGCTCACCTTAGGATCTCCGTCATGATCATTCCATTGTTCGTCATGCACAGCTATGACGTAATGACATTTTGCAGTCTTTTCTGCGATAGATTGATTACTCATGACAGCACTGGAACACGAGGACTTCTGCACCACGCATCATGACCTGATTAATATTAATCACCACCAGCAGTGTTTTCAGTCGACAGAGGTCGATGGCTGCCATCCCAGGATAAATGATGTGACGTTTTGAAATTGTTCCACGCATTTTAGTTCCGATGTTCCGTAAAAGACTAAAGTACTTTAATTTGATTGCTTCTCAAACTTTGTTACTGTTGCTCATACGAAAACAGTTGCTGCCACGGTCAATCACCGTGACCCCTCTGACCCATTTGGATGGATTTCTGACCACTATAAATGTGTAGGACAGTGATACTGCAATCAGTACGCACGCCGACATTTACCAGGTCCCCCGATCCCAATATGACACTAGTTTCGGACGATCCTGCGTGGTGGTCGTTCATTGATTGGGCTCTCATTTACAGCTATTTTATGGGTTCGTAGAGCAAGTCGGATGGTGTTGGTGGCGTCTCACGACTGTCGTTTCGCAGCCGGATCTTCTGCTGCAGTGGTATATGACTGGGGTAAGTGGGGTAGTAATCTTCAAATTGTCCAATGTGATCATTGATATCCATATGATATTCAAGTACTAACATTCGGACAAGAGGTAAGTCGATGTCATTGTCCACGTAGCTGTCTCACTAAGACAAATCTAACTTAGTTTGAACTGGTCTGGGTGAGCAAAATCTCAGCTCAGAAGCACAGTATGATAATACAGTTGATCCGGGACAGAAACAACGCTGTTCCCTCATGAGCGTTATGTATCTTTGTGTACGTAGCTCATGTTATAAGCGCAGTCGACAAGTTGTGCTGACTTCGACATATGCTAGGTGCGCTATGCTGGAATAATATATTCTGTGTATGTTTTCAGGCCAATAAGCTGCACTTCACTAATACAGTATCTCTCACAATCAGCTTTTGCATACTATGTATGTATCCTCAAATACAACATATTCGTTTCGTCTGACTGGCGGCATATAGGGTACCTCCCGGTCTCCATGACAGACGTAGTGGGTATTCGGCGCCGATGTTTGACATCACCATTCAACTACTAACCACACTTCTACATAGGGGTGAGTGGCATTCTCGAACAGCTCGATGGTTCGACATAATGACTGGAACAGCTGTGAGTTCATTTGAACCATAGAGTCCACCCCCATTATAATTAATGCGAGCAACTGGACTACTCAGGCCATATCATTTACTTCTTACAGGCATGGATGCCTATCGTCGTAAATGCCTTCCTAGGCGGTGAGCTGCGGTACTGTACTGATATTGACTCGTTAATGACTGAGATCATATCATGCAAGTTATCATGATGACTCGGATACATGCCATGTATCAGGGATCTAAAAAGATACTTGTTTTTCTCATTGTAGTCTTGCTAGCTTCCACGATCGCCTCTGGAGTTATGATGGTAATGGCAAATCTTACTGTCATAGGGGGTAAGCTTTAATTGTTCGATACCGCAAGCCGATGACACTTATGGACGAACACCAGAGGAAGCCATCTTGTCTGGCTTCCATACCTGTGTTGTTTCCATGGATACCGCCGGGATAGCTCTGAATCGCGAGATTTTGATACCCACCTCTATATGGGAGATCCTCGCCTTTTTTCTTGCAGTCTGGATTGTTATAGAACACTTCCGTGAACTGCGACAATCGCCGACAGGATCAACTACTGGAGACTGTTTTACAGTGTTGGCACAAAGTCACGCGCTGTACTTTGTAGCGTGAGTTCAGTGATTCGGACGTTGTCATCGTCTTGTTCCGTTCAAATAACTTCTGCGTATCCTAGCTTTGCTGCTGTGTCTGTCTTCAACCTCGGCTCACTCTCTCCCAACCTCTCGGTACGCCTATCTGTGACTGACATCTACATCTGACTTCTGACTTATTTCTATAAGTTTTTAACTCCCGTAGGAAGTGGTGTGTATTTTGGCATTCTCCAAATTGCCCAAGTGTTGCAGATGTTTGTCCTGGGTCCACGTCTCATCCTTAGCGTTCGAGACTATAACGCTAAGCTCGTGTCAGACTCTGATGAAGGAACTGGTATGAGTACAGTTGCTTTCCAGGAGCGTGGACACGTGTCTGAGGTGTAGCACGAGAAACGACCCAAGTGATCAACCATGGGTACTGTACAGCATGTAATATACATCTGGTGTTTCGTTGTGGTATATGTTTAGTTGGTTTTTCATTGTGGTATTGCTTTGGAGCTTCGTACGTAGAATCGTCGTCGCACAAATTTGTTTGGTGATTTGGAGGATTGTTGAATTGATCTGGGCAGCAATATCATGTTGCATCGAGACTAGAACTATAGCTGACTATGCCTGTTCCAAACAACTCCCCATTCTCCAGTCCCAGTCCCAGCCCCACATGTACAAGCCGATCAGACGACCACGCCCGCAAGCGTTTCGTCCAACGTCAGTCGTCGTTTGCACTTGCTATCCGCTGTGGTCGATTTTGATTTCTCTGTGACTCTGGGCTGAAGCTTAAACCGCGACTTCGACTTCGGAGGTAACGCCAGCTCATCCGGCTCCTCCTCGTCACCATCCTCGTCAAGCAGCATAATACTCTTCGGTTTCAGCGTAGTACCCTTCTTCGTCCTCTCAGGCGTCAGTACGGACTTCCTGACCTGCCCTTGGCCCGCGCACCTTCATTGGCATCGGTAGAGGCAGTGAAGACATCGGTGAACATTTTCTAAACGTATCATTTTGTGGGCGGGAGAGCGCTATGGGTGTATAAGCAGGCTCACATCAACATTAGCAATCTCTATACCCTCATCATGCTCGCTCTAATCTGCAGCTGCAGCAGACCTCAGTCCAGTTGGCATCAACAATAACCCACGTCCCCTCCTAGCTCGTTATCAAAGCATAAAGGTGTCGTGTCGTGATGTCCGTCTCGTCCGATAGTGAGTCGTTCGCACGTGATGGGAGAGATTTGACTGTGTGGAGCTGGGAAAGTTTGGTATGTTGGAGAAGATGATCGGGCTTGAGCATGGGTGCATGAACGTCATTTGGAAAGATCCCGCCTACTAGTAAGACGTCTGCTTTGCGTTTGCTGTTTATGCATGGGTTGGTTGCGTTTGATGAGGGGTGGATGAGGACGATGATATCGATGTGGTGGAAGCAAAAGTCAGTTTGGGAATGCGCGAGGCGGAAGAGGTGGAAGCCAGTTTATTCTCACTTGAAGTTGAAGCTAGTCTCGAGGAGCCAATCGACTTAGAAGCAGCTGAGCCAACAGGCACCTTCCACTTACTCGCCATCTCTTCTTTCCGCTCATTCACTCCACCAGCACTCGAACTCACACTCCGACTCAACCGACTCGGCCCACGCCGGTCACTAACACTCCTACCCAACCCCCTCAGGCCAAGGTACAGGCCCCACTTTCCTCAGCCGCACCGTCCTCATCTCGTTCAAGAACGCAGCCATTTTATCGCTGGGAATGTTGATGGTGGGTTGTCTCGCTTTACCGCTTGCTAACCTTGCTGAGTTATTCATGCTCCCGGTTGTACTTGCCTCGGTTGGGCACGAGGCAGCGTGCGCACTTGCGAGAGGGCTCTGCTTTCGCCTAGATGATGAGGGAGATGCAGATGCCAGGAGGGGGTGGGAGTAGAAGAGGTGGGGGTGGCATTAGTACTTGTGTTTTGTGTCTGGGCTTGAGAGGGAGGGGGTGAACGGTGGCGACGGGGCTCAAGAGCTGTGACGGAAAAAGTCCAATGTCAGCATACATCCATACCAAAAAAACTAAAGAGAAATAAAATGGTGGACACAGCAACGTACCTCTTCTTTCAACATCCTTGCTTCCTCCTCTAACATCCCAATGCGTTCCTGATCCCTATCCCGCTCTTCATCGATATCACCCGTAGTGTTAACCTTCGCTCCCGTCCCTGATCCTGCACACGACGATGGTCAAGGTTGAGTGCCATCACCTCCATCACCAACAGTGCATGCTTTCTCCTTCCGTAAAACACCACCAACGGGTGGATGCGATGTTTCCAGTACAGCGGCAGGGCCTTCTAGATCTACGTACAGAACCCACCGGGCTGGTAGCTACCAACGAGAATTCCCTTCTTCCTCTCCACTCGGGGTGAACCTTTGAACTGCGTCGTGGATGGAGGAAACGGGGCGGATGCGCCAGGAATGGCTGGTTTTGTCTGCGGGGGATTCGTATTGAGAAATAGAGGGAGAGTCATGTGTCGAGGAGGGCGGGGTAAGGGATTGGGGTTTCGTTCGTAGGTGTGGGTATTTTCAGATGCAGACAAGAAATCGTACTTTATCTTCATCGCGGGAATCGGGTTGGAGCGAATCTGAAAAGTGAGCCGGGCAGTGCCTAGGCCACCTCTCGCCGATGACCTCACTTCGACTGCCCTCAGCACCCCTCCGTATCCTGACTGCCCATCTGCTTCAATCCCATTCGTCCAGAACAGCCTACCTGGTCGTGCTCTTCCTCAGATCCCTCAGCGAATCTCTTAATGCTGCTAGACTACATCCCACCTCAAGTGCATTCGAGCTTAGGCTTGCAAAAGCATGAAGGACTATCAAGATGCATGCCATGCCCATGGAACGTACTGGCGAATGGTGGTGTCTCAGCTGTCACGCCAAACGTGAACACGCACCATCCAACTAACGGCAAGTGCTGCTAATCTATTTGTGTATCATGTGCTTACATTTTTGTCAGCAGGTGCTTTGTCATCGCATCACAGATTCTTCCCCTACCCGCCTGGTCACCCCACACTGCTGTGTGTATCCATGCTCCCATGTCTGCACTTCCACTTGTGATCACAGCTGCCCTCTTCCCTGCCACTCCGGTCCTTGTGCACCGTGCGCCACAACCATTTGGAAACGCTGCTGCTGATGCACGCTAAGTCTCAACTGTCCGTTATTCTTCCTTGGCATCTCCAAGTTCAACCACCGGCGTCTTCTGTGGTCTGACTGCAGTAAGCGCTTGCCGTGCGGGAATCCCCAGCGCACATGCGCTTAGGTTTGCCACCCCGGTGAGTTCAAGCCCCGTCTTCAAGGCTGAGATCGTCGCTTGTTATTATGGGAAGGAGGTGATGGAAGTACCATGTGGTGATAGGGAAGACTGGGTGGTTGTATGCGTCGTTGACGGTGGGATTGGCTGGGAGGGCCGCTATGAGTGCGATGACGTGCACTTGGTTATCCTCATCTCTCATCCGGCTGACTGCATGCATTGGGCAAATGGTTGTATATGATGCGGCACATTATATCTCCAATTTTGTTCTTCTTCGTATGCTATCTCATACACCCCATAAAAGTCTATCCATATCCTTTCATTGCACGGTATGTGTCCAATTCAACACTCACACTATCTATTTTACTTTGATTCTGTAGATCAATCCGTCAGTAGCCTGCCACTTCAGTTATTGTGAATGCCTGTACCATGTGGACAACTGTGGGACGCGTACGTGTGCAGAAAGTGCAGTGAGCCTTTGGGGAATCATGACGACAGATGTGGTGAGTATTCTGTGCCAATGCTTGCCATTCCTGTCCAATTCATTGCACTTCTACAGAGCGACGGGCGCAGTAGGAAGCACTGTATATCAGTGGGTAAGCATTATAGGTGAATGATAAGTCTCATTGGTCGAGTGCTGGAGCTGCTTGTCCTATACGGCACTTATCAATTTACTCAGCGATGCAACCAAATTCTGACCGAGACTTGGACACTCAGAACTGCATGGGAGGTCCTCGCATGTGTCTTGCAGTCTGCGTTGTTTTCAAATACTTCTATTAACTGCGACAACCGTCAATAGTATGATTCATTGGGGCCTATTTCACAGTTTTAATAAACTCACTTGCTTTACTTCGCAGTGTGAGCTCGTTATTTCAATGTGATCGTATTTTCCGCTGACGTTCTGCGCCAGCTAGGTCTGCAGCTGTCTGGTCCCGGTGCGTTGATCTGTGACTGATATCTGTATCTGAGCACCCCCCAATTATTTCAACTGGCAGTGGTGTGTAGTACAGGAAACGCTCAGTGATAAGTCCACGCACTCGTCGAGCAGAATCATATTCAAAGTTTTGTTCCAGGTATTAATTGGATTTAAACGACGAATAAGTCTGGACAAAATGTCATGTTGCAATCCTACTTTGTCCAAGCACAAGGGTGGCTGAGTGAAGACGAACAACTCAAAAAGCGGGAAAATTTTCGAGTGAAAGAGACCGTTTCAGTTAACCTCGTGAATGAAAGATAACAACCAAAGCAAAATCTGCAGCCGTTCACTCCACACGTATATTTGTATAAGGCTGACGTCGAGTCCGATGAGGGAATTGCGTCGCTCGAGGTGATAGGACTGTCTTAGGATCTGACGCGAACTCGTAGTGGGAAAGCAACCAACATTTTTAAGTGAGTGTACAAGGCCGTATTTTAACTACGAGAGAGTAAGGGTCCTTGTTATTACGAAAGTCAAGGTTTTAGGGAGACGGAGAGTGGTGGCGTTGAGCCTGACAGGGTAGGAGTAACGGAAATGAGTGAATGCATATTAGTTTTGAATAAAAGGTAGTAATGGGCAGCTCGCCGTGCACAGGAGTGACGAGAAATATTAGGTGCTTGACTGCTTTTGGGGCGAAGGGATGAAGCTAAGAAAGAATGACGAGAGATAGTTTGGTGATACGTCCAGGGTATAGTTATGAATGAGGGTGAAAGACCGAGCTCGTCGTTGAGCATAACGAGAAAGTGAAGGTAAGGAAAGAGAGTGTGTCCGCGTGACTCGGACGCGAAGCGTGATGCTTGTTCGCGTCAGTGAGTCACGCGGATGTCGGAACATAAGTCCTGAATCTTATTATGAAGCGTTAGTCGGGGTGTAGAGGATATGGGATCCTTACATTTGTGTCCAATGCAGCGCTGGTGATTTGAAGCGCTGACAAGCTGGCATTCATCTGGGGACAGGTAGAAGGGCATGGTGAGCGTTCATAAATGCAGAGAATAACGAGCTGCTCGTCATAAATCGACCATCATGATTGTTAGATGATGCAATCCGATGAAGCGAAGAAGATATATGCGATGTCCTGGTACCAACATGACAATGTCACTGTGTCCTCACGTCCCCCGATCTCGACAAGCAGCTTATCGACATTTGAGCACATTGCCTTGCGAAGAGTACTTCTGGACACGCTGTTGCTGAGCTCGTCGTCACTCCTCCGACAGAATTCCAAGGCTCTCCGATTGGTTCTCCCTTTCTTGTTCAATGGCGAATCGGGCCATCGTTCAATGCGTTCACTGTATTGCAACTAGTGCCGAAGGATGCAAGGCTTCGTGCGCTCGTGGGGTCGATGATCCACTCCGGTGTTGAGCTTCTTGACGGGGACTGGCGAAAATTTCTTCCACGATGTGGTCCCGAGTATTGTGGTTGACAAAGTAGGACCGACAGAGGGTGAGGGGCGGGCCGTCGCCCATCTTTGTCTTATTCACTCGTTACAGGTGGTTGGAAATAGTGATGTGCACGGCCTGGCCTCAGGCCGTGGGCCAGCCGAAGCCAGGCCTATATAGGCCAGGCCCAGCCAGGCCAAAGCTTTGGTCAGGCCACGACTTTGGCCTGGCCTATGGTTCTGAAAAGCCAGGGGCCACCGGCTTGGGCCACGGCTTTGCACACTTTTTGGTAAGATGTTTACCAAAAAAATAGAATGCGTATTCAAGCCAAAATTGGTTCCAGCATCCGGCACAATGTTCTCCGGCTTCGATCACGTTCCAACAATAGCGCCATCAACTTGGGCTAAACCATGGCAGGCCGATTTCATGAACTATATCGACACATTCGAGGCACCACCTTTGCCTGGCATGAGCACGATCCAATGGTGGGGTGTACGTTCATTTTTTTTACTATTTGTTTCATATTCCTCACCTTCGAACAAGATTAACGGTCAAAGATACGGGCCAGTATGGTCCTCAATTGCGCGTGACTATCTATCTATTATGGCATCATCTGTTTCCAGCGAGCGTGCATTTTCTCAAGGTGGAATAACTATCAGCAAACGACGCAACCGGCTCAAAGGGGATGTCGTCGAGGCCCTTCAATGTGTCAAATGTGCTATCCGCCATGATCTTCTGTTCCGCGAACCAGGGCCGTCATCTGTTGTGGAGGAGGAACTTCAAGTTGACGAGTTCGAAATTGAGGGTGGATTGGGGGAGAAGAGTGAAGACGTGGAGAAGGCTGAAGATGAGGGCTGGGATGGTCTATTGCTTGATGATGATGGTGACTCGGATTTGGAATCCAATAGTACTGACATCGAAACCTAGTACATATGTTTGTAGTATATTTCTTGCACCAATATTTCACATTTCATGTACTCAGGCCATGGCTCGAGCGGAAGCCAGGCGGAAGCCAGCCGTCAATCATGGCTTTGGCCTGGCCTGAATATTCTACGGGCCAGAGCCTTGCAAGGCCAGGCCAAAGCCACGGCTTTCGAGCCAAGCCGGGCCGGAACAACACTAGTTGGAAATGACCCTGACATTGGGAACCTATGGTATGAACGAAGGTACGCCCATCCGTCCTTCTTGATTACCTTCTAATTCATCATCTATTAAGTTAGAGTCAGCAACTTCAGCCATCTCAGATCACGAAAACTACACCATCCTCTTAATCCAGCTCAAAGTTTCTGCCCGGCACCAAACTGATGTTGCTGATGGCTCAAAGATGCTCGTTCTCGGTCATGTCTGGCAACTAATGAAGTATGTCCCGTCTTTCGAGAGACTGAAATCTTTGTACTGTCCTTCATCACCAAGCAATCGGTTCGAACAAGTTCAGACCAGGTTCAAGAATTCTGCAAGTCCTTGAACCGTGGACTGGCCAACGGTTCTGTCCCCCCAATTTTCCGAACTTTGAACCGGACTTCAGTCAGGTTCGAAATGGTTCGGGTTCGAACTACGGTTCGGAACTGGACCCGGCCACCAAACACACTTCAAAATAGCAGATTTGAGAGTTGAATTCATGGAGACCCGACATCAAACTCCTCCACGTACCACAGGTAGCAGAAAGTAGCACAAATGAATCCACAACCCGCGTGCGTCGATTGCGAAACGTCGCGTAGGCTCAGTGCATGTAGGGTGGCCAATGATACAGCATACCGTTGGTCCGGATTGCCCAGACCAAATTCTATCCTTCAGATCCGAAACACTGAATAAATACCACGATGAAGCTCTAAATAAATACCAAAACGAAACTCTAAAAATCTACCTGCTCCCCGTACAGTACCGTGGTTGATCATTTAGATCGTGTCCCGGCGTGCTACACATCTCTGCCAGTCGACGTATCTCCGCCAATCAACGCATCGCCACCAGCCTGGAAAGCAATGGAGGTCATGCCTGTTCCCCCGTCGGACCTGACCATGAGCTTAGCGTGATATTCACGAACACTAAGGATCAGGCGTGGGCCTAGCACAAACATCTGCAACGGCTGGAGAATGATGGAAATGCTGATATAGACAGAAACTCCTAAAGAATCTGAGTACTGTGGAAATGATGAGTGGTCTAATCCAGATATCAATCACAGACTGGCGCACCTGGACATATGCAGACATGTTGCCGAGGTTCAAGGAAGCCATAGCAGCAAAACTAGCACATGCAGAACTTCAGCGAAACAAGATAACAGGATCCAAACCACTGAACTGACGCTACAAAGTAAAACACATGGCTTCTAGTTAACACTGTGAAACAGTCATTAATGGTCGATCCTGTCAGAGATTGTCGCAGTTCACGGAAGTGTTTTACAGCAACCCAGACTGCAAGAAAGAGGGCGAGGATCTCCCATATAGCGGTGGGTATCATACTCTCATAATTCAGATTGAACCCGTCTGTGTCAATGTTGAGAAGACATGTTTGGTAGCCAGAAAGTACGGATTCCTCTGAAATTCGACCATGAGTCTCGTGTGTTCAAGGCCTTTATCAATCATTGAAGCTTACCCACTGAAACACCCAGGTTTGCAATTATCGTCATAACTCCGGAGGTGAACGTGGAAGCCAGGAAGAGTACGGTGAGAAAAATGAGCATCTTTTTGGATCGCCCATACATGGCATGTATGCGAGTAATCATGATCACTTGCATGATATTTCAGTGAAATCCGTATCAGTAAGGTACCATAGGTGAGCTCACTGCCCAGCATGGCATTGACGGCCACAGGCGTCCATGTCCATATGAAGTAGAGGATATTGCCTGAAAGACCCAGTTATAAATTGGTAGAATCAAGTACTTCAAAAAAACGAACTCACAGCTTTTGCAGTCGTTATGTTGAATCATCAAGCTGTCCAAGAACTTGAATGTCACTCACCCCTATGTAAGAGTGCAGTTATTAGTTGAATGGGAAAGTCAAGCATCAGTACCAAATACCTACTATGTCTGTGATCGAGACTGGGAGATACCCTGCATGTTGCCAGTCAGAAGAAATGAACAGTGTGTATTCGGGGATATATACATAGCATGTTGACACTAATTGTGAGATACGGCTTATTAGCGCAGTGCAGTATTAACTTGTTAGCCTTGGAAACTTACACAGAATTCAATATTCCAATGTAACGCACCTAGCATATGTTGAAGTCAGCACAACATCTTAACTACGTCCATAATATAACGTACACAAATATAAAGAATGGTCATCAAGGACCAGCGTTGCCTCTGCCCCGAGTCAACCGCATTATCTTGTTTGCTTCTTATATAAGTTGGACTTTGCTCACCCAGATCAATTCGAACTGTTAAAGCATTCTGAGTGAGATGGTTGTACAGGTCATGACATTAACTTGCCTCTTGTCTGAATGTCAACACTTGAATGCCGTATGCATATCAACAACCCCATCGGAAAAGTATTATCTCGCTCACCGCAATCGTATAGCACCGCAACAGAAGACGCAACTGTGAAACCACAGTCAATGATAGTGAGACGTCAACATTGTCGTCCCACTTTACGAACCTGCAAAATAGCTTTCAAATTGAGCACCGCTAAGCAGTGGCCACCGAGCAGGATCATTTGAGATGTAGGTCATATCTGATGATGGGGCAAATGGAGTTCGTGTAGACATACCACCATCTAGCGCTTTTATAGTGATCAATCTGGATATCTGTTTCTCGAATCAGAATCTTGATTAATCACAGCAAGTGTTGTCATATGGAATCAGGTAAAAGAAGCCCTCGATGGAACCAAAGTGCATGATTGGGGGATTTAAATAAAACGTACGAAAAAAATATCTGAAGACAAGGAAATTTCATGCTGTTCGGCAGGTTCTGTATCAGTTTCATCAGTGGTCATCTGATCGTTAGATTCAGACAACTAGGAATAACTGAAACAATATTAACCTCGATGCATCGGTGTAGTTCTCTTCCATCATCCGATCATAACGTAGCAACTCACCAGCAAGACAAAAATAGGCGGGCACAGTTTAATTCTTACAAGACTCCAAGATTGCATCAAGAAAAGCACCTTCGGAAGTATATATGTGCGTAGCAGATGCGCACACCTAATTCACAGTGGGCCTCGAACAGATGGACACTAGTAACACCTGGAAACTGGAATCCAACGTGGTCGTGCCTCTTGAATCCGCCACATGTACTTCTACTGCTGGCTCTGGACTGGCATGATGTTGCATGAGGTGCTCCAATCATGTGGAGCTTCAATATACGACCACACCGGACAACTGGAAACCTATGGCGTGGGGATTTTCTTCGTATTCCGATAATCAAGCAGAATTTACTTGCCTGAATGATGTGCTATTGTATTGTTCAAATGCACTCCTTGCGCCCAAAAGACGATGATGTGAAGAAATGGAAATGAACTACACCAGCATCTCAAGAACAGAGATAAGAACGGGCAGCATCGTGGCTAGTGATGTGCACTAGTGCTGCCAATGGTTCGGCTCAGTTCGGCTCAGACCGGCTATGTCCAGTTTTACCCTTACAAAATTTCAGACTTAATCTGAACCAGTTTTGCTTGGACCGGTTCAGGGCAGTTATAGGAAGCCAGCCGGTTAGCCAGTGGCTCATTACCATATTAAGATTAATTATCATTGTACAAGTCCTCGTCCACTACTAGGCTATCAATAAAGGCAGCAATATCTTCTGGAATCAAAGTTGCATCACTTGTCAACATCTCCATCTCCTGCAACACTGTTGCACGATCTGTTCCTTCTGAAAAATTTAGGCCACGCCCATGTCGGATCGAAAACTTGAGAATCTGAAGTGCTTCCATGAGCTCAGGACTCACATGGTTCCGATGCATGGTGATAGTCTCTTTACTGGACAAAAAAACTTGTTCACAAGGCACAGCAGAACCCTGCACAGGAAGAATATCCATGGCAAGAGAAAAGAGTGTTGGATATCAAAGCTGATTGTCCTAGTAAGCCTGGGTTAGTGTACACAAGTTTTCAACACAGTATTCCACGTACATTCCAATAAATCAGAGCACTATTCAAGTTGCTGATCTGGGAGTCAAGAAAATAGGCATCAACCTCGTCTGGCAAACTTCGTTGAGCATCCAAGGGTTGTTGACGAGTTGTGGCTATGCCCAGTATGGTTTCAGCCCAAGTATCTTCTGATGTGTCTGTCTCAACAACAGCAACACTTGAATTGGGCATGCGTTTGTAAGTACGAAGCTATTTGGTTAGTCAGCAAATGTAATGAATAATACAAGTAGAGCACTATCACCTCGGATAACAGTAGATCTTTTGCCCATTGTATCTTTTCAGGGGCATGTGATGAAAACCAGTTGAGTTTTATCATGGGGTTGACCACTGGCAAGAACCTGTCAGGAATCCCATGAACACAAGAGAATATGAACACTGACTCATAGCAAGAGCATATGCTGGAACATCAGCAATGTGTGACTGATAATCATTGAGTTTGTTGAGCCCTGGTTGAATTACAATAGCAAGATTGGGGTCATCATCTAACTGCTTACTCCATATTTGCACCATAGCCTCAAATGCTGGAATAGCATTGCACAATGTCGGAGTTTTCTCAGCTGATAACTGTTGTTGAAAAGCATGTGGGACCTATAGAATGATGGTGAGGCAGCATACAAAACCCAAATTCCAACAACACACACTAAGGACCTTGCAGAACACATCGAGCGCATCCCACTCGCTGCTTCCAAGCTTGTACTTCTGGAACTCAGGAAAGCTGTCACTTGACAAAAATCTATCAATTCCCTGATGGCTGCAACTTAGAGAGCATGCCTCGGAGGGTGCATGTAAACACTTACTTCACACAATACAATTGCATGTTCAACTATTAGTAAGGTCGAAGACCAATGAACATCAATGTCTCTAAGCAATTGAAGGTCCTTTTGCTTCAAAGCATTAAGGATGCTCATAAAATACTGGCGATGGAGGGATGATGCTCAAATCTGTATAAATTCAACCATTAGTCATCAGATATAATTACAATGAGACTTACAATATGAACCACAGTTCGAACTGTGGCAATAGGATCATGATCAATAGCATCCATAAAACTCCGTGATTCAGGACCAGGGGGAGCACTGGGAATAAAATCAGGTGCATCTTGACTGGCAAAATCAAGGTTTGTAATTGCCCCAAGTACAGCCTTGCAAGCTAAGTTGATGATGTGGGGAAAACATTTGTAACAACTGAGTGTGAGTGATCAAGTGTCATCAGCGAATTTCTGACCTCCTACTGGATACGACGTAGCCTTCGATCAAACACAATATTGCAGCGAGTAAGCTCATGCTCCAAGTGATTCATGTAGGTGTCATTATTTTCTGCATTGTCCATAGTGATCCACCCAATCTGTATGACAAGCATGACAGTACATGTGACACTAATGACATCAAAAACAAACCTTATCAGCTATCTCAATCCGATCCAAGACATACAGAAATGCATAGGCAATATGCTCCCTATTATGACGACCAGGCACACAGTGAAACCCGATCAAGTCAGCACATAATTTCAGTGCATGCTTTGTAGTACCATTGAGTTCATTATTCTTGACTGCTTGGATCCAGTGGGCAGTCGCTGCCATGAAAGGTGTGAGGTTGATGTCAGACCACAAGTCCATCATCAATGAGATCTTGCCAAGAGAACCCTGTACAACACTTAGAATGCAGGCTAAATGGAAAACAAGAAGCATACTGCCATTTCTGATGCCAACACATCCAGATATTCATTGAAGGAGTCCACAAGCTGGTTCTTCAGCATGGTGCGATGTGGAATATCCAAGTCATTTAACTCTTGATGCAGCATCAAAAAGATGGCTTGCAAACGTGGACTCTCAATGACATTTAGTGACTATCAAGTGCGAAAATGATGAGAGGTCAACCACACGGACAACTAATTCAATGAACCTACAATATCATTGCCAACAACAAACTCCAATATGGCATCAACAAATGCTGCTGGTGAGAACACTGCACGTGGAATGTTATCATTAACAGGTCCACCAGTCCCTGAATGGTGTTTTTGGTATAAGCCAATAGCTGGCTGAGCACACTTTGCTGTGATCACGATCTTAAGTTGATCACAAGCAGCGATCCACATGTCAGCATGAATTTCATATAGATGGTGACACAGGACCCCTGTCGTAGTTGTGGGGCTGTATGAAGCACATAGTTCTGCTTTGAGTTGGCCAGCTGCTTTGAGTTGCCTACACAAGTATATCTTATCAGTTTGATATCTTGAAGCCCTGCATCAACTTACTCGCAGAATATACACTCATTCTTCTCTAATGAATGTTGGTAAAAAGTCCAGACATCATTAGCTCGCTTGCTTGTCAAGGTTGATCTGCAATGATTGTGGCTATGACGGCCAGCATGTGGAGTAAGGCCTGATGGCATTGCCCTTACACGGTGTATGGAACGAGGGGTTACAGGAACCCTCCACATTGCAGGAGTACGCACAGGAGTTGTGGGGATGACAGCAGGTGATGAAGGAGGAGCTCCATCACTCAAACTTCTCATCTTGCAAACTCCAATGCCTGGCAGGTCAGCAAATGTTACAGTATGATGCCAACAAGACGGAAGCTCATGCCCACCAGCCACATGAGGTTCAGTAAAGATGAGAGGCTGAATGGGGGGCTGTATTGATGGAACCACAAGCTGCTGTGGGGGCTTGGGGGTTTCCGGAACTGCAGCTATTGCGGCAGTAAAGTCTGGAAAATATCTGGTGAGGATCAATACAGCTCACTGGGTATCACATAGCTAACCTTCACCAAGAGATTGGTAGACCTGAAAGGTTGTCTGGAGGGCACCATTTGGAAGTGTGAGTGTGCTTCTGCAACCCCGACCATGGCCACGACCACGACCACGACCACGACCACGACCACGACCACGACCACGACCACGGCCACCTCTTGCATCAGGCATAATAAGTCAGGACGTGATGCAAGGCAATATTGAGACCAAGCTGCCTGAATTGCAGGTCATATGCCATGATTGAGAATGCCTCACCGATCATTGAGTCATGGACCAACCAATTTAAAGACACATAGTGCTCAACATGTAAAGATGCAGATGACTTTTTTACTTTCAAGTGGCTGTTCTAAGCTCCAAAATGAATTAGCACATTGCAACTCATGGTATGCTAGATTAAACTCACGGGCATGCTGTCAAAATCCATGTGTTCCTAGATGGATCATTAGCTTGTCAAGTCCCAAAAACCATGACCTCCCATGCAGACACCATAAACTTTAAATGAAAAAACTCAAGAGTCAAAAAGTAAGTATTCAGTTTGACCAGCTTAGTAGATACAAAAACTCTATCTGCTATGAGAGACCATGCAAGAGTTGCTTCTCTGGCTCAACATCCATCATACGTGCAGCAACAACACCAATGCTTGGACTTGGCAAGTCATCAACCTGCACAGTGGGACAATCAGAAGATGATTTGACGCTCATCTGCGACTTGCTCTTGGCTGTCACAAGTTCACCATCTGCAGATGCCATGGCCACTTTGGAAACAGCATCTGTGGTTAGTGCCAAGCCTTTCAATTGGTTGTTGGTAACCATTGCAGCCATGGCCATATGATAGCGGGCAAGATCACCAAGAGCTTTGAGCCAGCCAGGTTGGAACGAGCACAGGGTGGGCTCCTCAAGAAGCCTGGTGTAGAAGGTGTAGGCATAATATATAGGTGTTCAAGAGCTAGGGGCGAGGAAAACAAGGCACGTTTCAAGGCCTCGAGGAGTTTATGGAATGCATGTGTCCAGAGGTGGATGATGATGTTGTACTTGCTCGGGATAACGCAAAGGGAAGCCGGAACACTCGGGGCGAGGGAGAACTGGGATATGTGAGATCACTGAGATCTGGCCAAGACCAACAATAATAAGTATGCTAGAGAGCAACAGTTCAGTAAAATTGAGTGTACCTCACTTGTTACACTCACTGTGACTCATGTGGCACTCACTATGAGCATTCTATTGGTGCATAGAGCATGTTGCATGCACTGGACAACGTTGAACGATTCATCTCCATTATTGGAATTAGCTGGAGACTCAACTGCAGCCGAGCTTTAGGAAACCATAAACTCCGGTTCAAAGTCCAACAAATTACTTAAGCTGTTTAGTCAGCTCAGCTCAGCTAAAATTCGGCTCGGCTTTTCTGGCTCACCAGATATAGCCGAACCATTGGCAACACTAATGTGCATGGCCCAGCTTCAGGCCATGGGCCAGGCCAAGCTGGGGCTGAATAGGCCAAGCCAAGCCAAGCCAAAGCCACAGCATGGTGATGGCTTTGGCCTGGCCTGGGATTATGAAAAGCCAAAGCCGCTGGGTCAGGCTGCGGCTTATAGTCAACTGTGCCTGCAGCGCCCAAGCTCAAACTGCTTGACAATCTTGACAATCGTCGATTGAGAATCTGACTTCTGTCTCATTTTAGCTTTTTGATCACTTACACTGTGTGCATGTTCATGTGGTAACATGTGTCAGAATCACAGTGAGTTGCAGACATTCTTTCCAAGCTCGACACAACTCACTTGCCACAGTGTTGGCAGATAGCACACCTGTCATTTTCAGTAATTTTCCCTCCTTTGTGAGTTTCTTGTGACTTCAAGTTGCAACCTTGGCGACGACCATCACATATGTTTTCAGACAAAAGGCATGCATTTGTGACAGTAATTTTTCATATCTGCCTCTCACCACTTGTCTCTCTGATGGTTGGAACTGTCCACACAGACAGTGATGATGAATGTTGTGCATGGCCAGTCCGCCAAACCAAGCCTACTGCCACCCTTCTCCAACATTCAGAGAAGGTGGCTCTCCTATCACAAACCAAGGCTATCAATGCCTTTCATGCAGCAGAGGCTGCAAAGTTGCCTGACACTCGACATGCTTCGAACGCTGGGGCTGATCAAACCACCCCCAGCATATCTCTGAATTCACCTCTGGGTATCACTGCACCATCAGGTTCAAGCTTTGCTGCACTTGAAAAGGGTAAAAGGACATGCATTGAAGAAGTTCTTGATGACAAATCTGGTGGTGAGGGATGTGAAGATGCATGTACCAATCCACAATGTAAGTGTATTTGCCATCATGAATCATAAAACTGATACCAAACTTTTGGCAGCAAAAAGGTTGCGCAAATCAGCTGTGCTGGTTGATGATTTAGTCGACAATGATGGTATTCCAATTGATGTTGATGTCCAACCTATTGCAGACACAGCTCCAACACACAAAGGCAAAACTGCTGATCTTGATGTGTTTTTTGGCATGATGTTCAATCATGCAGGAACTAATGGCAAGGTCAAAAAGCATCAAAAGTGCAAGATATGTTTGTAAGTCTATGAGGTCATGGTTGTGCTCGCTCACTCACACCAAATCAACAGAAAGCAATGTATTCTTGTGAATGAATCTACAACACTTCATCGTCATGCTGAGGCTAATTTTGTGGTGTGTGTTTTTTCATATGTTCATTGTGCTTATATATATGATTATGCTGTAGGGAAAGTATTGACAATGGGCAAAGAAGCACTCTTTCAAGTCTATGCTACCTGGCGATATCAAAGCTCGGAAGGAGAAGGCTGAGCAAGCACAGCAGACTATTAATTCTCACCTGACTGAATGCAAACTCACTGAGCAAGTTATACCATATTCTACTAAGTGATTCAAATGAGCTGCAATCAAATGGTTGGTTGCAACAGACCAAGTAAGTATGATTCCCTTGATATAATAGTTTGACCATTGACACACTTTCACCTAGCCTATCCAAGCCCTCGACCACCCAAAGTTCCAAGACATGATTGATGTTGCTTCATGGGCAATGAATGGAGTCAAAATCCCTGGTTGTAAAGCCACCCACACTGAGATCATGCAAATATTCAAGAATCATCTGACAAGACTCCAGACGATGTTAAATGTGTGTCACAATCTAGTGCTGCATGCTTCATTACATCTCATTTGCCAACACAGAGCACTGCTGTTAGTGGTGCAATAAATATCACTTGTGATGTCATGCACCAAATGTGTTTGGTAGTGAGAACATGGTTTTTTAAATTATATCTTCATTTCCCATATCATTCCTTATGCACCATTTCTTTTGTTTCCCTTCCTTTCCCCTGATTTTTCAATTTTCAAGCAATTTTCAACAGTATTACAGCATCCCGCATTCAACAAGGTTGATTCACCTTTCCCCCATTCACACACTTCCAATGCTCTCCCATCTTCACCCACTACTCTCTCAGACAACCTCAGCATCAGCCAGACCATGCCACATTGCACCAATATGTCGAAAACTGCATCTTTATTCATCCTGTCCTATGATGCTTGTTGTCTCACAGTTCAACCTATGTGATGATTAATCATGCAGAAAGCAATCAAGAGGTGAGTATAGTCTGCAGTGTTCACTGATGCAATGTTCTGTTTTGACTGATTTCCTGTTTCCCAACAACAGCATGTTAATGTCTTTGTGTACGAGATGGGGCTACAAGAGCAAGACTTGATGAAACAGGCTAAGATCAACTTCCTTACATTGGCACCAGCTGAATGGATCTGTGTTGGTAAATTCACTGATCTACTATCTGTATGTTACCTTTGTCATTTGGTATAGTGCTGCTGTTGATTTGATATTTCAGTATATGGATGTTGCTCAGCATGTGTTCCTATCAGAAGCAAGTACTACACTACATCTTGCTATCCCTGCACTCAAGAGTCTCCATAGAACTTGGTCTTCACATCAGTAAAATGTCAAGTCTATGTTTAGTTATGATTTTGAATTTATTCTTATTTTTCCGAGTTTGATCGGGTTTGAGGAACCATTAAGGTGACATGAAAAACATAAGAAAAAATTGAGAAAAAGGCCACTCGCCCTCTGAATTCTACTTTTCTACCTCTGAAAGTCACTTACCAGGCATTGACCAACAAAAAAAGCAGTAATAATAGAGCAAACAGCATCACATTGTCCAGTGGCAAAGTACAAAAAAGCAGTGAAAATAGAGCAAATGGCGGCATGCAAAGTACAAACAATGAGTGAAAATAGGAAGGAAGGGCAGTGACATGCAGAGCATAAATGTGTAAAAATTGAACAAAAAAATCAGATTAAAGGTGATGAAAATGTGGATAATGAAAGATGTTACAAGTGACAGGATAGGTGAAATGCAACAGTACGATGACTCAAGAGATGGGCACAGAACCTGAATTCCCTCAATGTCAGAAATGAGCAGCGAACAGCATGGAAATGAGATCTATAGAATGATGTCAGCTCATCACTGGGGGAAAAAGAACTAATATTTGTTACCACAACAAGATGCACCTGTCAATGCCCTCCAATTCACTGTCATCGTTGAGGTGAAGGTACTTCTTGAGGCTGGTATTGCCCAACTTCTTCAGTAACTTTTGGCCCATGATCGTCGTGTCCCTCAAGTAGATCTCTCCCTTCCCCCTGATGGCAACCAAGTACGATGCAGTTTCTGATGAACAGTTGTTGATAGAGAAGGCATGCTCGGTGGTACTGTCCTTGCTGGTGGCCTTGTTCAAGGTCTTTGGCATGTGCAGCTTGCACATCAACTGCCCAGGACGCATATTGAGGATGTCCACATCCACATCAATATCGCCCACGATGATGTGTTTGATAGCACGTTCGAGCTGATATCATTAGTCATGTGTCTCATATGCCTAGAGTACTCACTGAAGTCACGCAAAGGGCAAGAGCACCACATGCGCCAATGACAGCCAACACATCTGTTTTGAGTGCAGTAACTTGCACATGCCCGATAATGCAGTGAAGATGAATGCTTGTGAAGAGCTGCAACATGAACTGAGACTGGAATGCTTGCATCGTGTCTATGTTGTCCATGTCCTCATAAATGAATGCAAAGTCGTCCATGAGTGCTTGGCCGAGGACCTTTGGATTAGTATCTTTGTTCCGGGTAATCACGAATTGTCGTTATCATCATCTTCTTCGGTCTTGACCTTCTTTGCAGGTGGTTTCACTGTATCGTCGTCCTTGGTCTTCACCTTCTTTGCAGGTAGCTTCACTGGAGTGACTGCCTCGGAGATGCCAATAGAAGTCTGCGCAAAGAATATCAGTAGCAATAATGGCGAATAAAATACACTTACAGAAGATGTCAAATGTACTGACTTCTTTGCTGTGTTGGCTGCTCTAACAAAACCTGTAGGTGCAGTCTCAATAATCTCGATGTCATTCTTGTCTGAGGAATCCTCCAAGGCTGTGGCACAGCGCTTGGTGCCTGCAAGCTTATGCTTCTTGCTCTTCGGATGATGGAACGAGACACTGCTGCTACTGTTGGACTTGCTGTCCTTGGACATCCTGGCATCTTCATCCTCGTGCAAATCGTCCATCTCCGACCATGTGTCGTCCTCAATGTCCATTGGTGCATCAATATTGGTTTCCACAGATGTGCCCCTGGAGCCTCCCATTGAATTCAGTGTGTCCTCAGTCACTGCATCTGTAGTTATCTGTATCATTCACTTTGCATTAGAATCAGTGTTTATGTATGGAATCTCCATGCACCTTAACCACAGACCGCTTCCCCTTCATCTTTGATACAATTACATCCAGACACTCCTGGGAATCATCCAATGTTTCATCACCAAAGGCGCCAACAAGAACCTTGGGAGTGTTGGATGCATGGGTGGTTTTATGTTGGCCGCAGGACTTTGTAGTAACACCTGATACTGATGTGGTGTGGGAACTGGACAAGACACTGCTTGGCGGCCCATGCACCAATGACAAGGCTGAGGTGGTGGTACAAGACTTGGAAGCACTCGAAGCTTTGGGCTGTACAGCTGCATCTGGTAGTACAACATCAGAAGCCCAACCATTGATGCGCTGTTGATCTTCGTTGCTGGTCTGTTGAAACCTTCAACAAAAACAACAAAACCAGACAACACTACTGGTCAGCGGTCCTTGTGCTTAGAAGCGCTGTGTTCAGTAGTTGTTCAAAATAGGGTGGGCTGACCCTGATAGTGCTCCAAACACTTCGAGTTGTTGAAGAGTTTGGGTGGAGGTGTGAAAAGACGAAGCTGCACATGGGGCAGCTAACTGGAATGAATACTGGACTGGAATAGAGATAGCGCAGAGTGACAAGGTTCCAGGTGAACAATGTCAAGGAAGATGATGATGATGAATGAGGACTGAAAAATGCGAAGCCTATCTGAGGCTTCAGAGGGGAATGGACATGGAATGTGAACTGGATGAGTTGATTGTTCTGTAGCTAAAGTACAGGGGTTTATATAGAGTATAGTACCTGCGTACGTCTGTGTATGCAAAGCAACGCTCCAGGCAATGAGTAGGGCAATGAAGAGGGCAATGAAAGGGGGGAATGGAATGAATGTGCTGCGCTTCAGGGGTAATGACTGAGCAATTTCGAAAAATAGAACAAATCCTATGCAGAATGAGTCATAAAATGGAGAATGAGTCATAAGGACAAAGAATGAGTCAGAGAATGAAAAAGCGATGATAAAGCAGGGCTGTGACCATTACAAACCATGACTCATGACCTGAGTCATCATGACCAATTGCTATGCAAGCATGACAAAGTGCTGTGCGGTGATGATGCAAGAGCTGTGACGCAGCAATGACGCAGTATATGGGCAGTGGAGAATGGAATGGAGTGATGATGCTATGATGCCATGATGGTGTGATGATCCGAATGCTCTGCTGCAGAGATGTCATGTGGTTGTTGGTGCAGAATGTCGACATGCAGGGATCATGGGATATACACAGTCTGTAAGACGCTTCCCCAGCATGATAAAGGGATTGGTCATCTGCATAGGGACTTGGTTGTTTGCAATCTCTGGTGAGCGTTAGGATGGAATGGCATGGTGTCCACAGTGATCATGAAGGTGAGGTGCGAGTGGATAATGGTTTGAATGGTTCGACGAATATAAGCCGCTGAAGAGGATTGGAAATGGTAGAGGTGATGAGGACAGGATGAATAAAGACGCGGTTTTCAACGTATTGGTGCAATTTGGCATGGTCTGGCTGATGCTGAGGTTGTCTGAGAGTGTAGTGGGTGAAGATGGGAGAGCGTTGGAAGCGTGTGAATGGGGGAAAGGTGAATAAACCTCGTTGAATGCAAAATGCCGTAAAAATGCGGGATGCCGTAATACTGTTGAAAATCGCTGAAAAATCGAAAAATTAAAGGAAAGGAAGGGAAACAAATGAAAAGGTGAGTAAGGAATGATATGGGAAATGAAGATATAAATAAAAAACCATGTTCTCGCTACCAAACACAGTTTGGTGCGTGACATCCACAGGAAAGTTGAAATAGCAACCGTCCCCGGTTGTATCGGTGAAGAGGGGGGAATGAGAAATGAAGAATGATGAAGGTGCATGGAATGGCATGAGAGTCATAGGGTGAGGCATTAGGAATCGTCAAGGTCATCATCTGAATGTTGAGAATCATTATCGGAATCAGGAGGAGTCGTCTGAAGGGGGAATGGGAAGGGGATTGTTGCGCTGATAATAAGGAATGAGGTGAAATGCTGCTACTCCCTGTCGCATAGGGGTTCCATCAAGTTCTTTGAGCACATAGGACGTACTGTTGCTCTTGCGTCGAACAACTTCATAGGGTCCAAGATAGCGTGGTTTGGATTTGCGGTCTAGCTCTTTCTCCACCTGAACATTTCGAACAAGGACTAGTTCTCCAGGCTTGAAGTCGTCATAAATCATCCTATGGGCATAGATCTTCTCAAAGTGTCGCTTGGAATGAAGACGGGATGCATGGAGGGTGGACATGGCACGTTGGAGATCATCTGGACTGTTTCTCCAGTTGGCGAATGCGGAGAGCAAGGAGTTCATCTGGATCCATGCCTGAATGGAAACCATCAACAAGGAAGGTCGCTTCAGTGAGGTCGAAGGGAAGAGCAGGCTCGGTAGCATGAAGGAGATAGAATGGACTGAAACCGGTGGAACGATGAGTGGTGACTTTGTCTGCAAAGAATGCATGATGCACTTTGGTAGGCCAGAGATTGAGATTGCCTTCGCATGACTTGATGATAGCTTGGCGAATAATGAAGTGGCCACGCTCCACAACTCCATTGGCTTTCGAATTGTAGGGTGAGATGCTGGATATGAGGGATGCCATATTGCTGAACAAGTCGTCGAAATGCTCCTTTGACTTCGCTTCCATTATCAGTAACAACTTCTCCAATAGCTCCATAGTGGCAAATGATTTCTTCCCAAAAGAAACTGGGCAAGGGAATCAGCGGTATTGTTGCATAATGCACGTCCTTCAGCTGCGAGGGAAAGACCACCTCGAGCAGCAACCAAATAGCGAAATCCTCTTTCCTTTGGCATGAGCATGACATCGACATAAATCTTGATGAAGACATTGGGGGAAATGGAGACTGTGAGAGGGACTTCGGCTTTGCGTACTGAGCGGATTTGACATTCATGGCAGGAGTGGATATGGTGAGCAACATCTTTGAAGAGTTCTGGCCAGTAGAAGCGCTGTCTGATGGACTGGAAGACGCCAAAGGTGCCTCTGTGACCAAGTTGTTCATGGGCTTGCAAGAGAATCTGAAGTCGAAGGTCTGGATCGAAAATGACTTTGACAGGAGGGCGAGGACCACGTCGTTTGAAGAGCTGATCATTGCGAATGAAGAACTGAAGGGATCGCTTGATGAATCGTTTACGAGCAGAAAGGGAGGTGAAATGAGGGAGTTCCATGGTTCGAAGGAAATGAGTGATTTGACGAAGGACTTGATCTTGAGAGATATCCATGGTCGACATAGAAGGAAGAGAGGTTGCAGAATAAGGAGGGGAATGGGAATGTGCGAAGAGGATCATGCCATCTAGCCAGTCGTAGTCGTCATTGTCATCTTCCATCTCTTCTAATTCTCTGGAGTAGGACGTCGACGAGAGAGAGCATCTGGGCCTTGATGACGAATAGCGGGAACGTGAATGATAGTGAAGTCGAATAGAAGAATGCCTTGGATCCATCTGTTGAGCGTGCTGTTGGAGACTTCATCAGGGTGATTGATCATGCCCTTGATATACTTTGCATCAACTTCGACATGGAGATTCTTGACACCAGCCAAGTAGAGACGATAGTGACGAAGTGCACGGAATAGACCATACAGCTCAAGCTTGGGTTGACTGTAGTTTGATTCGCGCTCATTCATAGGAAGTGAGCCATAGCGAGCTGGGCGACGTTTTCCATCATCATCAATCTGGGAAAGAATGAATCCGACAGCAATCTTGCTGGTATCAACTGAGAGAATGACGGGATTGGGGGAAGTGTAATCGATGGGGCGTAGAGCAGGTGCGGAGGATACTGCATGCTTGAGATAGTCGAATGATTCTTGAGTCTCTTCTGTCCATTCAAAGGGATTGTCTTTGCGATAGAGGTTGACCAAAGGGCGAGCATGCTTGGAGTAGTCTTTGATCCATATACGAACGGTACCGCATAAACCGAGGAATGAGCGAACATCTTTGGGAGTCATTGGAATAGGCCATTGAAGAATCTTCTCTACCTTTGACATATCTGGAGAGCGACCTTCTGGATTGCATTCTTGACCAAGAATTATGGCTTTAGGACGACAGAGCTGAGTCTTGAGTGCAGCAAATGTGCCTCCAGCATGAATGAAGCGATGCATGATACGATGGACGTCAACAGCATGTTCCCATATGAAACGACGTATGCCAGGGTTGTCAGGAATGGTCTCTGGGTTTCCATCTTCATCTTCGTAGCGAGTTGCAGGGCCTTTGATTGGAAGATCATCAATAAAGACATTGGCGACATGGGGAATTTCGTCTTGAAGAATGAAAGCGGTGCAGTTCTGGAACTCGACAGGGGAATTGGTGTATCCTTGGGGCATGGAGCAAATACGAAGGAGACCGAGAGGTGTCATAAAGGAAGTGAGGTCACGACTGGTAGTGTGAAGTTTGCGTGCGTCGAATCCTGAGTAGAGATCAAAGCAGGTATAACATTGACGGCCTGCAAATGGCTCGACGAAATCATCAAGGATGGGGGGAACTCCAGAATCGCGAATGGTGACCTTGTTGAGAGGCTGAAGATCATGAACTATGCGAATCTTGCCATTCTTCTTCTTGACACAGAACCATCGAGAGCGATAGGATGATTGACTTGGCTCGTATAATCCTGCTGCAATCTTTTCGCGAAGGAGCTGGACAACGTCTTCTTTGATAGCCTGAGGAATTGGGATGTTCTTGTACTCCCATGGTTCGTGAGGAAGGACTGGGATGATGTAGGGGGAAAAGTAGTCAGAGCGAAAGCTACCTCTGTCTGCTTCATCAAAGGCTAGGCCGCGTTCGTTCATCTTGAGCATATGCGTGAATAGTTTCTCTTCTTCTGGCCAAAGGAATCCACTGGGGTTGATCTTCATAGCATCGAGGCGTGACTGAGAGAGTTTCGAAGTAGGAATGAAGTCTGGTGGGCAGGTAGGAAGTGGAAGTAGTGAAGTGAGGGGATCTTCTGGGAATGAACGTTTGACGCGAGCATCTTCTGGGTAGACAGCAGGAACAGGCTTGACTTTGCGATCCACCGTCTTGTAGGCGCCAAATACATATCCATCATTCGTCTTCATCATCTCCAAAAAGGTCTTGAGCATCGAAATAGAAAGTCTGTTGAAAATCAGAAAAAACATAAGAAGAAGGGGGAAGGTGCCGTGGTAGTTTACTGTCATCTCGGACAGGAAGGGGAATTAGCGAAGAATGTCCATGAATAAATGAAGAAGCATCAGAAAAGAAACAAGATGAATAAAAGGACAAAGAAGAAGGTCTAGGTGGTGGTACATGTGTATCAATTTCGAAGTTTAGGAGTTTAACGACTTCTCGGTCAATATGAGTCGAAAAACCAGTCAGGGAGAAATCTAGAACAAGAGGAAACATACATATGAAAAAGAATAGTGAAACAATGGACACCATTAACGAAAAAACTGGGAAATCGGAACAATGGGAGCAGCAATAGCAAGAGACGTGTCTTCTTCAGCCTGATCATCTTCTGCGAAGCTGAAAGCGTAGTTGGGAGGGGGAATGATGTTCTGAATGGCTCGGAATAACAGGGGATTGATTTCGAAGTTGAGGGTAGGAGAGGGTGACGGTGAATTGGGAAGATTGAGTATGATGGGATGAGAGCGGTATGGGGGGAGCATGGATCGACTCTTCCATTCTCATGGTAGGTGCATTTGCGGGGGTAGTCCCTTTCTTCTCCATAACATGGGGGCTAGTAGTCAGACCGTCAATTCCATGATCATGAATGGATTGGGGGGGATCATGGGTCAGAGCATGTTCGGCAGCAAGTCCAGCAATGATACCAGTGGATGTGCGGTAAATGATCATGGTTCCATGCGAAGGATGATTGCTTGGATGAAGATGTGGACCAGGCTCGTCTTGTGAATTGGGGAAAGTGGATTCAACCCGAATTGCAGAGGAATCTAGTCCTGTCGTCATCAGGGAACATGGGAAACATCTCTGGGGTATTGACTTCTGTGTGATAGCCAGTGTCAAAGTCATGCATGGCGCCATCCATTGCACCTAGGCCATTCGTGGACCAGGTAATGTCGTTGTTAATATTGGTAGCATAAGGGTCGACAGTGGTGACGTCATTGGAGAGCGTTTCAAGGGATGACTGAGGCGATGGTAATGATGATGGTGATGAATGGGTAAGAGGAGGCATTGGGGGAGGTGAAAGCGTGATGGGGGATCTTTCAAAGTCGCCATTGAGCGGAGTCTGAAACACAGGGGAAGAGAAATCAGTATCAGAGTCATCGCCATCAGGGGTTGGTTGTCTGGCTATTTCAGTCAAGACTCCAGGGGAAGGGAAGAAGCGGACGTAAGCAGAACCAGTAACTTGAATGGGAAAGTGGCCGACAGATAATTGATGTTGGCAATTAGCCTGAAGGAGATAGATATCTTGATAAACGTTATTGAAGCGGTCGACTCCAAGATGTCCATTGACGGCATGGTCTGATTCAAGATGAAAGCAGGTCATATCCTGATGGTGTTGCTGAGAGACGTTCTGCAAGAGGGCCATGAGTGAATCGCGTTCTTCATCTCTAATGCGTCGACGCAGATCTCCTATGGTTTCTCCAAATCGAAATTCTTCATCTCCTTCATAAGGTGGAATAGGGCGTGACATGGCTTCTGCTAATTCTTCCAAAAACGTCGAAGTGCTGATCTGATCTATTAATGGGGATGGATTGGATGACTCGAATGGTGGCGTTTCATTTGGTGGTGGCATAGGCACATTAATGGCAGGATCAATGATGGGTGGTGGAAGCGGTGACATCGGTGGAATAGAGCTGGCGACCGAAGCTGGTGATGAAGGATGAATTTGATTGGCTGATAGGTCATCATTAGATCCGGAATAGAAATAGGAATGAACCGGCATGTCAAATTCATTAAAGATAGCACTATCCGGTGCTTCTTGTGACTCGTCCAGGGCGGTGATGTTGGAATTATGAAATGATGGCGCATCTGAACCAAGATAGTGAACTTTGAGTCGGAAATTGCTGCCCGGGTCTGGCTTGATGACGATATAAGTTTCATTGTCATTCCATGGCTCTAGGATGTCGATGTGATTCGTCTTCTGCCAGTCACGTCCAAGTAGCAGTTGGAATGGGCATGGTTCGTTCTGAATCCAAAGATCAGAGTAGCAGACAGCTCCGCCAACATTGAGAGGAACATTAATGACGCAACCTTGCAGTTCTACTTTCTCTCCTGAAGCGGTGATGATATTCATCTTGGCATTCATGTCAACAGGCAGACGAATGCACTTCTGATGCACCTTTGGATGCACAAGGGAAATGCTGGAGCCGGTGTCCAAACATGCAGGGATAAGTTCTCCATTGAGCTCAACATTGAAGTAGATGAGTTCGAAGTTTCTGGGACGTGCAAGGAATGATGGATTGACGGCATTGGTAGATGCTGAATTAGACTTGAATTGGAATGGGGGAGCTGGTGGATTGAGTGCGCCATTGGGACGTCTGGTGCGGATCAGATCTTGCAGAGTGGTTGCAATGTCCTTGGATACTCCGATTACATCGCCGATTGGGAGCGTCAGAGGCGTGTTCAAAATGCGCCCAACAACATCCATTGGATTAGTGGCTTGCATCAAGGTGGATTGCGCAGCAGGGCCACGTGTCTTCTTCGACTTCTCTGTGCTGATGGTGGCGTTGGCTTTGGCAGGCATCGTGTTCGTAATATCTTCCATGATTGCGTCATCGTCCTTCGGATCAAAGGTTGGCTGCTGGATCTCGATTGGAATGATAGTGGTGGGAACGGCGGCCGGCACAGGATGTGACACTTTGGGAATAGGTTGGTTCTCTTTGTCCTTCTGCTTCGACAATGGTCCTGGCTTCGGGATAACAACTCCTTCGAAAATCTCCTTGCGTTTGAGAGTGGTAGACTTGTCTTGACGTTGAGCAGCATGGACTTGGCTCTCAGTTGATGGGCGTTCAGCATATACGAAGTTTGATTGGTGAGTGGGAATTTCGACGATGGAAGAGGAAGTGGTGTTGATACCATTGCCAGCATTGCTAGCCATGCGGTGATAGGCTTGCACAAAGGTCTCTGTTGGCCCTTGACGACGAATGGGACGACCATCAGGCATAACAAGACGCTGATTTGAATCGCGAATGAGGCGGCCATTCGAAATGAGATCAAGTAAGTCAGGACAATCGCGAATTCCGTGTCCCGGCTGTGTTGCATCCATAGCAGGTCAATGAACTGGGACGAAAGGTGGGTGCTTGAGTCTGCTGCGAAGAATTTGGGTTCTGATAGATGCGAGGTGGAGATATGGTCTGCGATGACTGTGAAGGATGAAGATTGGGAGGTCGAACAACAAGCTTGACATCTCCGTCCATCTTGATGGCCTTGAAGTAAAGTAAGTTGTACTCTGGATCCTCAAGTGACATACTGATTGAGCTTCTTGACAAGGATTTCGATTTCATCTTGCTTCTGTGCTGCAGCTTGCTCTTTCTCCAATGATCGAAGGGTGGAACGTGCTTCTGGGTGAGAGACCGTGCGACGAATAGGTTCATCATGTCTGGCGACAGCAGGAGGATGGACTGGGACAGTGGGAGGTGAAATACGTCGAGCTGGAGCAATGGGTGGGTCGAGGCGTTCATCATCTTCTTCCTCATCTTCTAATTCTTCGAACTTTTCGTCCATGAAACGTGCAGTGCGGTGAATGGTTGTTTCTTCGGCATCAAAGCGGTCACGACGAAGGAAGTCTTCAGCAGCTGAGGTGACATCATCACAGGGATAGGGCTTGCTTGCATCGAGGGTGGGTGTCTTGTATCTCAGGGCTAGTTCGAGATTATAGCGCAATTTCTTGGGGAGACCAAGCCAGAAGTACTTGTTGTATTCATCCGCTGTAATCTTCGTCTTGCCAAGGAGCCATCCACCAATTCTAATGAACTGGCGACAGTATCTTCTGAATGTTTCCAGGGAATGGATCTCGAGAGTGCGAGTATCTTTGATGAAGGAGATAAGGTCTTGTTCATTGAAGCGTTCTTCAGTGAGGGCAGAGTCGAAGTACTTGAGAATGTCCGATTTCAATTGCGTCCAATCAGGAGTGATGAAGCTGGCCATTCCTTCGATGATTTCGCGAACAGGGATAGAGCAGTACTGGAGGATAGCGTAGCATTGTTCTGAATCTTGGGTGACATTGTTGACAGCAAGGAGTTTGTCGTAGTGTTCAAGGAAGGGCTTGACCATAACATGGTTTCCTTTGAACCTCTGAGGCGCATTCTTGCTACCAGGGATAGGCATGGTGATAACAGATAGGGGAATGGTGACAGTGGACATGATGATAGATGGACCAGGTGTTTAAATGTGAGCTTGAAGTCTGGATAGGATGGGCGATGAAATAGGGGTAGGATGTGATGACGTAAATCGATGGAAATGGTGGAGCATGTGATCTAGATTACCACCCCTCGCGGTGGGCTCCAATTGTCGATCTTCGTTGCCGGTCTGTTGAAACCTTCAACAAAAACAACAAAACCAGACAATGCTACTGGTCAGTGGTCCTTGTGCTTAGAAGCGCTGTGTTCAGTAGTTGTTCAAAATAGGGTGGGCTGACCCTGATAGTGCTCCAAACACTTCGAGTGGTTGAAGGTTTAGATGGAGGTGTGAAAAGACGAAGCTGCACACAGGGGCAGCTAACTGGAATGAATACTGGACTGGAATAGAGATAGAGCAGAGTGACAAGGTTCCAGGTGAACAATGTCAAGGAAGATGATGATGATGAATGAGGACTGAAAAATGCGAAGCCTATCTGAGGCTTCAGAGGGGAATGGACATGGAATGTGAACTGGATGAGTTGATTGTTCTGTAGCTAAAGTACAGGGGTTTATATAGAGTATAGTACCTGCGTACGTCTGTGTATGCAAAGCAACGCTCCAGGCAATGAGTAGGGCAATGAAGAGGGCAATGAAAGGGGGGAATGGAATGAATGTGCTGCGCTTCAGGGGTAATGACTGAGCAATTTCGAAAAATAGAACAAATCCTATGCAGAATGAGTCATAAAATGGAGAATGAGTCATAAGGACAAAGAATGAGTCAGAGAATGAAAAAGCGATGATAAAGCAGGGCTGTGACCATTACAAACCATGACTCATGACCTGAGTCATCATGACCAATTGCTATGCAAGCATGACAAAGTGCTGTGCGGTGATGATGCAAGAGCTGTGACGCAGCAATGACGCAGTATATGGGCAGTGGAGAATGGAATGGAGTGATGATGCTATGATGCCATGATGGTGTGATGATCCGAATGCTCTGCTGCAGAGATGTCATGTGGTTGTTGGTGCAGAATGTCGACATGCAGGGATCATGGGATATACACAGTCTGTAAGACGCTTCCCCAGCATGATAAAGGGATTGGTCATCTGCATAGGGACTTGGTTGTTTGCAATCTCTGGTGAGCGTTAGGATGGAATGGCATGGTGTCCACAGTGATCATGAAGGTGAGGTGCGAGTGGATAATGGTTTGAATGGTTCGACGAATATAAGCCGCTGAAGAGGATTGGAAATGGTAGAGTGATGAGGACAGGATGAATAAAGACGCGGTTTTCGACGTATTGGTGCAATTTGGCATGGTCTGGCTGATGCTGAGGTTGTCTGAGAGTGTAGTGGGTGAAGATGGGAGAGCGTTGGAAGCGTGTGAATGGGGGAAAGGTGAATAAACCTCGTTGAATGCAAAATGCCGTAAAAATGCGGGATGCCGTAATACTGTTGAAAATCGCTGAAAAATCGAAAAATTAAAGGAAAGGAAGGGAAACAAATGAAAAGGTGAGTAAGGAATGATATGGGAAATGAAGATATAAATAAAAAACCATGTTCTCGCTACCAAACACGTTTGGTGCGTGACAGCGGGCAGGGCGTGAACACAAGGGCTCAGAATGCCTTGGAACGTATTACTGGAAGACAAGCAGCCTGTACAGCAAGGTACCATGCTTCATGGGACGTGCTGAATATCCTGGCAGGAGAGCTTGGAAAAGTGGGGTGGCAAGGAGGACTTCAGCCACTGGAGCCCGACAATATACAGTGGCTCAAAAAAGTGTCCGAATGTTTGTGCATGTTTGAGTAATTGGATCATAGCAAGCCAGCACCTAAATATAACATATGGGTATAGGGACATGTCTGAAGGCCCTACATCATAGCTTGAATCTGAGCTATATAGCGTGGGAACACGACCTTATATGGGCAAGATATGGTAATTCTATTCTTATGACTCATTCGGACACTTTTTGACTTTGTGTTAAACCAGTCTTATTATATAATTCTAGTACTTTATGTTACCCTCCTTGGCTTTAATAACCACTGTAACCCTTCTAGGCATAATTTCCATCAATTTCTGACACTCCCCTACGATAATTTCTTCCCATTCTACTGCAACTCTCTCCCACAGTTTAAAGCACCCCTTTGGAGGGTCTTGATAGGCAGCAAGTAGTCTTTTGAGTGATTCCCAGTTATGTTCAATGGGATTGAGGTCTGGAGACTGTGCTGGCCATAATAAACATTGATGTCATGGTCTTCAAACCATTTTGTGGCCAGCTTTGAGGTATACTTGGGGTCATTATCTTGTTGAAAGATAATGTCTTCTTCATCAATTCCTGACTCCTGCATGCTTCTGAATAGACACTCCTTTAGGATAAAGATGTACTACTCTGCATTGACCATTCCCTCCACCTCACAGAGAATACCACACCATTCCACCCCATACAGCCCCAAACCATCATACTTCCTCCTCTAAACTTCAGTATACCCTTGACTTCTCTTTCTCCTCATGGTTCTCCTGCCTTTTTATATACATATTCCTGGCCATCTGACCCCATTTTATTGATTTTTGTTTCATCTGACCAAATAATCTTCTTCCAGTCTTCCACAGTCCAATATTGGTGCTGCAAAGCAAAGGCCAGTCTTCTCTTCCTATGAGCTGCTGAGAGAGGAGGTTTTTTCTTCTTGGTTACAGCCTTAAGATTGGCTGCCTTGAGGGTGTTTCTGATTGTTTGGGTGGAGGCAGGAGTAGAGATAATGAAATTGATGAACTTGGTGACATGCACAGCATTTGAAGCCTTCCCAGACAGAAATTGATGAACAACAGCTCTTTTGTTCTGTGGGTGAGCTTGGGAGGACATCCCATTTTAGCATTTTCCTTATCTGGTATGTGATGCTTTACAACTGTAGCAATAGTAGACCTGCAAAGATTAGTTTTGAAAGCAATTTTCCTGACAGATAGACCAGAGGTACAGAGAACAAGGATATTATCCTTTTGAGCAGAGGAGATGGGCTTGATGATGATTATATTAAATTTCATGATCTTATGTGGGTTGATATATTCAGATAATATTAAAATCAGACCATATTATTATGGTACCACTTTCATTAAGAATATTATATATGAATGGTCTCATTTTGTGATTTTAATATAAAGTCAAAAATGTGTCCGAATGAGTCATAAGAATAGAATTACCATATCTTGCCCATATAAGGTCGTGTTCCCACGCTATATAGCTCAGATTCAAGCTGTGATGTAGGGCCTTCAGACATGTCCCTATACCCATATGTTATATTTAGGTGCTGGCTTGCTATGATCCAATTACTCAAACATGCACAAACATTCGGACACTTTTTTGAGCCACTGTACAACTGCTTATTGATCCAGCTATCATTCCTGGGCAGGGGAGACAAAAACTGACCTGGATTTGGAGGATGAGTGGCGTAGATAGTGGTGGAGATGGTACAGATGAAGATGGTGAGTGGCAATGTTTGTGGTCGCAACCACACTAACACTAGATCAGGCGTGAGGGTAGAATGGTGCAAAGCACGAGCTCACGCAATGCGCTGGGCTGAGGAGGTCGAACTGCTCCATGAAGAAATGTGTCATGTTCTTCAATTTTTTCAGTGGCAGGCCAGCTGGTGGGATGAGCAGGGGCATCGGCATGTGGAGGAGGATACAGGGTGTCTCGAGGGTATATGAGCATATGCTGCCAAGCAGGCAAACATTCACCAAGCGTTCACCAATCATTTCCAGACTTTATGGTCTCCCTTTCTCTCTCCTGACACCATAGCCTTATTGAACGTGGTTCATTCTAGCACAGACCATGCTGCTGACCTCCCTAGTCTCTCGGTGCCACCTCCACCCAAGGTGTAGTTGCTTATGTGCCTGTGTACATTGTTGCCAATATATGTCTATTTTGCATCCCATGTGCGGTGTGTATGTAATGCTTCGTGGTACCTTAGATTGGATCTGGACACCCTTCTGATCAGCGTGCTTCACAGCGAAGGTACCATGTGGACTGATCTGATTCCTGGGGGGAACATGCTTCTGGTCAGGAACACACCTTCTGGTCACTGTGCTTGACAGCGAAGGTACTGTGTGAACTGGAATTTGGATGCTGGAGACAGGGCAGGTGGAGACAGGGTGGGTGTATCTTAGGGGCAGCTGTCTTACAACTGTAATGAATTAATGCATGATTCAGGCTTACAATTGTAATTGCTCATGCATTACAAGTATCTTACAATTATAAGACTTAATGCATCATCACCCCAGGGTGTTGTGGTCAGCACAGCATCTCAATTGCGTCCATAACATGACATACACAAATATAAAGAACAGTCATCAAGGACCAGCGTTGCCTCTGCCCCGAGTCAACTGCATTATCTTGTTTGCTTCTCATATAAGTAGGGCTTTGCTCACCCAGATCAGTTCAAACTGTTAAGACATTCTTAGTGAGATGGTTGCGCAGGTCATGAGATTAACTTGCCTCTTGTTCGAATGCCAATGCTTGAATATCATATACAAATCAATAGTCCCATCAGAAAGCATCATCTCACTCACCCCAATCATATAGCACCACAGCAGAGGATACAGCTGTGAAACCACGGTCAATGATAGTGAGACATCAAAATCAACATCATCATCCCACTTGCTCTCTATGAACCTGCAAAATAGCTGTCAATTTGATTGACATTTATGAATGGCCACCAAGCAAGATCATATAAGACGTAGGTCATGTCTGGATGGGGCATATGGAGTTCATGTAAACATACC